>SNVD02013486.1:0-83334 GCA_013180625.2 Boswellia sacra | reverse complement strand
TTTTTATGGTGGGCAAAAAATTTGGAGATGGTGTCTTCACTTGATTAAGTTCATCTCATTTGCCTATAAAAGGAGCCCCTTCTCCCATACATTCAAGAAGGGCAAGACAATCATTTTATCAAGCAAAAAAATAAGAGAAATATCAAGTCTAGAGAGCTTTTATATTCTTTATCTACTCTTTGAAGAGAGTTATACTTTTGTTGTAAAAATTATCTTTGTTCTTTTATTGTGGTGAGAGTGAGATCTTCTTGTAAAGGATAAAAGTTATCCTTGAGAGAACTCTTTCCTTGGTGAGGTTGTTCATCAAGAAGAACTCTTGGTGTGGTGTTATCAAGAGTTGAAGGAAGTTGCCTTGGTGAGGTTGTTCATCAAGAAGAACTCTTGGTGTGGTGTTATCAAGGATTGGAAGAAAAAGTCTTGGTGAGGTTGCTCATCAAGCAAGTTGTAAAGATTTATACAACTTAGTGGAAAGCCTAGCTTGTGGAGCTAGGAGCCCGTGGACGTAGGCAAGGTTTGCCGAACCACGTAAATTGAGTTTGCACTCTCTCTATCCTATCCTCTTTACATTTACTTGCATTTGTGATTGTTATTTATTGCCATTCTCTTGATTGCATTTTATTTTCATCTTCTTCACCTTTGTTCTCAAAGAAAGATTTAAATAATTTTCATCTTTCAAGAAAAGTTTTCGAAATCCGTTTTTTTATAAATAAAACCCAATTCACCCCCCCCTCTTGGGTTGCCATACCTTGGTCAACAAAATATAGATTCCAGAGCTTAAATTATTTAAAATGGTAACCAAACACGGGTTGGGAGGGTGATAGGTGTCTATTTATGTATTACTTTTATATCAATTCGTCCATGTTTCTTTGCTATATTCCTTGGTATTTTTATGTTTTTGTGTGGTTTTGATGTTTGTAGGAGTTTTGGAGCAACTTGCACAAAAATGGAGTAAAACCCTTCATTTTCACCTCTGCTAGTCAGTGATCTTCTCGGATTTAATTGTATTGATATACAATGAACCCGATGACATTTTATATACCGTTGGAAAGCTCTCGAAGTCTATTTTCTGGAGAAATTTACGGTTTATAAATCCATTCAGTGTACCAAAAGTTGTAATCAAAACAGTGTGAGATGTATAGAAATATAATTCCACAAGCACTGTAGCATGTATAATACGGGGCACTGTAGCAAGTCACTGTAGCAGAGTATTTAAACACATTTTAGGGTTTTATTTTCATAACTTGAAGAGGGGAGAACGTGGTGGAGGCTGCAGCTCTGGAATTCTTTCATCTCCTGGAGTTCTTGAAGGAGAAGGAAGCTTGGAAAGAGGAAGAACTACAATCCAAAGAGAATTACATCAAATTTGCTAAGTTTTTCCCTTCCCTTTCATTTTCTGGAATGTCTCCATGTTGTATTGTATTTACCACGTTCTTAAACATGTGTAACTAAATCTGAATTGGTTGAGGGTGATTTCAAAGCCCCTGATATGGTTTTTGTAAGTTGATTGTGCAAGAAGTTGTTATCCAATTCTCTAATTGAAGTTGCTTGTATTTTCCCATATCTAATGCTTATGATTGCTTGCTGGATTGTATTTGGGAATGGCCAACTGAATATAATCTGGTTGTTGTCTATTGCTAGACTAGAAATCTTGATCCGTAATTGTCTTGAATTTCTAATCATTAGTAGCAAAATTGTGATCAGAGATTACAATTGGAGAATATAACCTAAGTTAAATAATCCGAGCTTGTGTGTTTATTGCTTAGATCAACCTATCTTTCTTATCATAATGCATCCATTGAATTAAACTCAGAGAGCTTGTTCTAGGTTGTTTAATGGATAGAGATTAAATAAAGAGCTGTTTTATTTAACAACAAAGTAAGGAAAGATTGGGATAACAGAGCTTGTTGTTATATACGGTTGATAACTTCAATGCTGTAATTGGATGACAATTCTACGATTAATTCGCAAATCCATATCTTGTGGTAGAGAATGATCCCTTAACCAGCTTTTTCTCATTGATTTTTCATTCGAATTAACTTTCTGTTTTGTTATTCTTTGTTTGCATTATTATTTCACTTAGTTAATCAATCAACAAAACCCCCCATTTACTCTGTTTTGCTTTCGAATAACAAATTTAATTAGAATCAATCCTCGTGGGAACGATATCTTACTCATCACTTTATTACTTGTGCGACTAGTATACTTGCTAGTTTCGAACGCATCAGAGGGTTGGGAATAATTTTCCCATTCCCAAGCCCCTAAAATCCCATACCAAACGGCCCTTATAGGAGACTGAAATGCACCAACACGTAATACACGTCGAGAAATTTTACATGTGATACACGTTGACATTTATTTATTTTTTTAAACATATATTGAAATGTGTTGTGTAATGTGTGGACTTCCCCCACTCCACGTAATTTCCCTCACAGATAAATAACATACTCGACATCCCTCTTCCTTCTCTCATTTTATTTACTTTCATTTGTTCTCACTCCCTTCTTCTCTCTCTCATTTTCCTGTTCTTTGTTTACTTGCTTTTCGCTCCCACATGGCTCCACCACCACTCGTCTCTGCTTGCTTTTCACTCTTAAATGTTTCCACCGCCACTCTTGTATCTGATAGCCTTCACCTCATATGTTATGACAATACATCATCGCACAAGTGTAATATAAACCAAATTATTATCTCAAACTGTAAGCTAGCTAACAGCGAACAATTTTTATACTTAAAATTACAACAAAATGCAATTTTTCTTTTAATTTGAAAGACCTGAATTTATAATTATACACAATTACTATATAAATAAATCAATCAAACCCAATAATAAATATAGCATTTAGGTAGGGACGGAGCTAGGAATTGATTGTACAGGGCAAAATTGAACAATAATAAAAAAGATAAATTAATTTAAGTAAATATAACTATAAATTTTGAAAAAAATTTATAATATTTCCATTCAACATTATTTGGAAGATATAAATTCAAGTTTATCATATCAAATGAGAAATAATAAAATAAAATTCTTAAGTAAAATATTAAATTTATTAATTCAAAAGCAACTTATCTTTAAAAAGAGAATAATAAAACAAATTAATAAGTGATGATGGAAAGAATATAAAGAATTTTGTTTAATAAAGAGCATTTAAACAATAGCTTATATAGAAAACAATGCGCTTTCACAATTAATTGAAAGCAAATAGAAGAATATTTGAATTTTTTTTCCTTGGCCAGGAGGGGCAATTGCCCTTCTAGTCGCCCTGCTGGCTCAGTCCCTAAATCAAAGCGTACATTCATATTAACATGGATTTATCATAATACTAAAAGTACAAGTACTTGTTTATATGGGATGGAATCCTAAATGACTTACTCTATAATAATCCAAAATAGTATGTAAAGTGAGAGGACCACACAATTTTGCCACTCAATTGAATGCCTTGATAGGTTCTTGTTAATTGTGTCACATCTAATTAATAGAGATGTTTGGATGTGTCTCACGTGAATACGTTTTAAAATTTAATTAAGGTTATTGCAATATTTATCATAACATTAAATATCGTTATTAGTAATTAATTAATTTTATATATTATTTAGAAAAAGAATTTGGATAAATTGATTTCAAGAACTCTTATCAAATTAGGACATAATTTTCAAAATTTGACCTGATGTTGTTTCGGCTTTGCCTCCTCAGCATCATGAAGTACTGCTTGGATTGTTTCCATTGAATCCTTGAGCTTTCCAAGCTCAACTTGAACTCCTTGGTTGAATTCAATTTCTCCGAAGACTTGAGATTCCAACACTTGCAAGAGTCTGTCAATGGTGCCAAACAGATTTCCTTTCGCCATTTCTTTTTGGTTGCTGCTATTTAATAAAAGCTGTGATGATTTTGAGATGATAATTATATTGAGCGATATAAGAGGCCAATGTTTATAGAGAAATTAAATTAATTGTTGCTCAAAACTTTGGTGGAAATTGCTTTCGGAAATAAACAAATATACAAAGAAAAGTTCATGACCAAAGTACTTAAGGGCGCACATGTTTTGTTTCTGTATACAGATTTGTAAAGTAAACTGAAATAATTCGTAAAACTAATCGGTTCAGTTACTTAATTCAATCTTACTTGATGCTAATTCGATGGATCCTTCAATTGAATCCAATCTTATATATAATTTAATTCAAAGTTTAGTTGAATTGATGAATTGAGTTTATAGAATCTTTTTTATTAATTTGCTTTTAGAAAATTTAATATGAACCAATCAAAGTGATTTTAATTCGCAAAAAGTGAATGAAATCATTATAATTAAGAAATTAAATGATTGATAAAAATGATTAACAAACTAAGCCAAATATTTAGTGAGGAAAGTTCTTCCAAGTTCTTTTTAATGGAGGATAATATCTCAATTCTTAAATAGAGATGGAATCGTTAATGTTGTTTAAATTTTATCAAATTTTATTTTATTTTTGGTTCTTGTCATATATATTCCTAGCTAGCTATAGTTGTTATGTACGTGAATAGTGTGATGATGTTGATCAATCTACCTTGTAGTAAAATATTGATTCTTGTCTTAATTAGATAAAGACTGCAAGATAATTTTTTATTCTAAATAATATTATATACATTTTGAAGTGTCTTTTTTAAAATAAATTTCTAGCCTTGCCATTGATGAAAGGAACAAATAGAAGAGAGAAAGAGAGGGAGAGAGAGCAGTTTACATTATCCTGTCAAGATCTAAACCTTTAGATCTCGAAGATTCATGAATAAACATTTATAAAATTCATGAATTAACTACATTAATCAATTTTGTAATTTCAAATTGATCATCAATAAACTTATATGATTCCTGAAAAAGCAATCAAGTTAATTGATGAAACACATAGATGAATCTTATTTTACCAAGGTTTTAAAAAACTTTATAAGATACATCATATGATAATGTTTTGAAGACACACATTTCATTTCTTCAAAGCCACAACCTATAAACTCATGGAGTTGAGCAGACTCTGGCGTTGATGGCAAGACAAAGCTCCAAGGTTATCTTACCGATCAAAGCTCCAAGCTCCAACCTGAGGCCTTCTTGGTCATCTATATTTGAAAGTCGCTTTACTTCATGGGGTGTTGCCGTGGCTGGAACTATAAGTTCTGCGGCTTCATGTTTTACTGAGAGAACTTGAGATGCCATTCTCTTAATTGATCAGTTTATTAATCTCTTGAGTAAATCTAGCTAGCTCAACGGTATAACTGCATATTCCCTTTAAGCTATTTCGTTCATATATAACTCAATTGGACGAGTGTGAATTGCTAGTTACAAATTGAAAAATCAAGCTAGGTGTGGATTGGTAGTTACAAATTATAAATACTACGTTGAATGCATCAGGCCCACATAAAATTGCACATCAAGTAGATGGAGTTAATCAATAATCTTGTGAAACATATGACTGATTTGTCTAACAATTTAAGTCAACCACGTTTAAATCATAGTTACAAATTACAATTAATACACTGAATGCACCCAGGCCACAAAAAATTGCACTTCAATAGAAGGAATTAATTATTACATGCTGCGTTGCTGGTCCTTCTTAAGAGATAGATGGCACTTTACGTAGCATGTGAAGACTAATCAGCGTGCATCACATGTTCGTGTGAATATGCAAGCGATTTTGTCCATTAATAACTACAAATTGCTAACAGGACACTGAAATGCACCAACACGTAATACACGTCGACAAATTTTACATGTGATACACGTTGACATTTTTTTTTTTAAACATATATTTAAATGTGTTGTGTAATGTGCGGACTTCCCCCACTCCACGCAATTTCCTGTATAAACTCCCCCTGCCCTCACACATAAATAACATACTCTTCCTTCTCTCATTTTATTTGCTTTCATTTGCTCTCACTCCCTTCTTCTCTCTCTCATTTTCTTGTTCTTTATTTCCTTGCTTTTTGCTCTCACATGGCTCCACCACCACTTGTCTCGCTTCTCACTCTTAAATGTTTCCACCGCCACTCTTGTCTCTAATAGCCTTCACCTCATATGTTATGATAATACATCATTGCACAAGTCTAATATAAACCAAATTATTGTCTCAAACTGTAATCTAGCTAACAGCCAACAATTTTTATACTTAAAATTACAACAAAATGCAATTTTTTCTTTTAATTTGAAAGACCTGAATTTATAATTATAGACAATTACTATATAAATTAATCAATCAATCCCAATAATAAATACAGCGTTTAGGTAGGGACGGAGCTAGGAATTGTTTCTAGAGGGGCAAAATTGAACAATAATAAAAAAGATAAATTAATTTAAGTAAATATAACTATAAATTTTGAAAGAAAATTTATAATATTTCCATTCAACATTATTTGAAAGATATGAATTCAAGTTTATCATATCAAATGAGAAATAATAAAATAAAATTATTAAGTAAAATATTAAATTTATTAATTCAAAAGCAACTTATGTTTAAAAAGAGAATAATAAAACAAATTAATAAGTGATGATGGAAAGAATATAAAGAATTTGGTTTAATAAAGAACATTTAAACAATAGCTTATATATATAAAACAATGTTCTTTCATAATTAATTGAAAGCAAATAGAAGAATATTTTAAATTTTTTCCTTGGCCAGGAGGGGCAATTGCCCCTTCTAGTCGCCCTGCTAGCTCAGTCCCTAAATCAAAGTGAACATTTATATTAACATGGATTTATCATAATACTAAAAGCACAAGTACTTGTTTATATGGGATGGAATCCTAAATGACTTATTGTATAATAATCCAAAATAGTATGTATAGTGAGAGAACCACACAATTTTGCCACTGAATTGAATGCCTTGATAGGTTCTTGTTAGTTGTGTCACGTCTAATTAATAGAGATGTTTGGATGTGTCTGACGTCAATACGTTTTAAAATTTAATTAAGGTTATTGCAATATTTATCATAACATTAAATATCGTTATTAATAATTAATTAATTTTATATATTATTTAGAATAAGAATTTGGATATTGATTTCAAGAACTCTTATCAAATTAGGACATAATTTTCAAAATTTGACCTGATGATTGTTTTGGCTTTGCCTCCTCAGCAGCATGAAGTACTGCTTGGATTGTTTCCATTGATTCCTTGAGCTTTCGAAGCTCAACTTGAACTCCTTGGTTGAATTCAATTTCTCCAAAGACTTGAGATTCCAACACTTCCAAGGGTCTGTCAATGGTGCCAAACAGATTTCCTTTCGCCATTTCTTTTTGGTTGCTGCTATCTAATAAAAGCTGTGATGATTTTGAGATGATAATTATATTGAGCAATATAAGAGGCCAATGTTTATAGAGAAATTAAATTAATTGTTGCTCAAAACTTTGGTGGAAATTGCTTTCGGAAATAAACAAATCTACAAAGAAAAGTATATGACCAAAGTATTTAAGGGCGCACATGTTTTGTTTTTGTATCCAGATTTGTAAAGTAAACTGAAATAATTCGTAAAACTAATTGGTTCAGTTAATTAATTCAATCTTACTTGATGCTAATTCGATGGATCCTTCAATTCAATTCAATCTTATAATTTAATTCAAAGTTTAGTTGAATTGATGAATTGAGTTTATAGAATCTTTTTTATTAATTTGTTTATAGAAAATTTAATATGAACCAATCAAAATGATTTTAATTCGCAAAAAGGGAATGAAATCATTATAATTAAGAAATTAAATGATTGATAAAAATGATTAACAAACTAAGGCAAATATTTAGTGAGGAAAGTTCTTCCAAGTTCTTATTAATGGAGGATAATATCTCAATTCTTAAATAGAGATGGAATCATTAATGTTGTTTAAATTTTATCAAAATTTATTTTATTTTTGGTTCTTGTCATATATATTTCTAGATAGCTATAGTTGTTATGTATGTGAATAGTGTGATGATATTGATCAATCCACATTGTTGTAAAATATTGATTATTGTCTTAATTAGATAAAGACTGCAAGATAATATTTTATTCCAAATAATATTATATACATTTTGAAGTGTCCTTTCTAAAATAAATTTCTAGGCTTGCCATTGATGAAAGGGACAAATAGAAGAGAGAGAGAGAGAGAGAGAGGGAGCAGTTTACATTATCCTGTCAAGATTTAAATCTTTAGATCTCGAAGATTCATGAATAAACATTTATAAAATTCATGAATTAACTACATTAATCAATTTTGTAATTTCAAATTGATCATCAATAAACTTATATGATTCCTGAAAAAGCAATCAAGTTAATTGATGAAACACATAGATGAATCTTATTTTACCAAGGTTTTAGAAAATTTTATAAGATACATCATATGATAATGTTTTGAACACACACATTTCGTGTCTTCAAAGCCAAAACCTATAAACTTAACGAGTTGAGCAGACTCTGGCGTTGATGGCAAGACAAAGCTCCAAGGTTATCTTACCGATCAAATTAAATTTGAAATCTTGCTGTGCTGCCTGCTTTGGGTGAGGCCCACATGAGGTGGAATATTCAACACCGATTGCAACTTCATAGCAGTCTCTCAACAGTAGATCAGAAGCATGGTTGAATTGATTAAACAAGATCCGAAACTGTGGGAGGAAAATCAGCATATCCAATTAGGAAATAGGAAGTAATTATAAAGCTGTCACATATCATCTTTTATTTATGGAACAATTGTATATTGTGTACCTAAGCATCATTTTCGCAGAATTAACATACATCATGCATGCTTCCTGGTATTCACACATGTACCTTATTGCAATAAGTTTCTGAACATACAGAAATTACAAGTTAAGGATTTCAGTAAACTAATTGTTTATGTTGAAAGAAACCGATGGTCAAAGAAAGAAACCTATGACACTTACGAAGGGCAATTGTACCTCCAGAGCTGATGAAACAATTGTGTTGATGTGCCGTGTTTTTAGCTTGTCATAGAATTTGCCTACATCTGTATACAAAAATTTAGTATGTATGACACGAAATAGATAAAAAATGAAACGTGCCTGAAAGACGATGGAGACAATATGAAGAGACACCTTAGTAATTGATGAAAGACTTAGATAAGAATTAAGATCTACGAACCATTTTTCGCGGTGAACAACTCGCTAGCTAGATATTCTTGGTAAGAATTATAACCTTGGTCAGTACCCACCTTTCTTTTATCTTGGCTTCTTTCCCTCAAAACTAACTTTTAAGACAAAAATTTGACAAACATCGGAAATCACTACTTAGCATCAAATAATTATAACATTGTAACTAAACATATTGAAAAGTTACATATGAATTAGGATGAACAACATGATAACCATATATAGAAGATTCAGTGCATGCAGCTGTAATATAGATTTTCTCCATTGTGTAGTAGTACAGGATTCACTGCCACTACAAGAAAATTTTGGATATACGGCAGCCTTTTACGGTAGTTTTTAAAAACCGCCTCAAACACTGATTCGGGTAGCTATTTACGTCGGTTTGGAAACCGCCGTATAAATGCCGAAAAAACCCAAATCATTTTACCCTAATCCCGCCTATTCTCTCAATTTCCCTCTCATTCTCTCAATTTCGCTCTCGGATTTTCTCTCACATCTCCCCCAGTACAATACCCAATCGAGTCTGCCTAACATTTTCTCGCATCATCTTGCATTTTGCCCAATCGATTCTAATCGGTTCTCCTCGCTTCACAACCGATTCTGCCTCGCAGGTTCAATTTCTCTTGTCTGCCTCACAGCTTCAGTTTCTGTTGTCTGCCTCGCAGCCTCAGCTCATCGTTGCTTGCTTGCTTGCTTTACTCTTCAAGTCATTGTCTTCTCTACTCGTCAATCCACTGATAACAAAAGATAAGGTGGACTAATTTTCTCTCTAATCTTTGCTTGTTTATTATTGTTGTTGTTATTATAATTCAAAATTGATGTTATCTAAGCTGGAAAATTCAAATAAAATGGATTGATTGTGGTGGAAATTGGAACACCGATCTCTTTTAGACAATCTCAATAGTATCCGACATGATTGATTGTGGTGGAAATTGGAACACCGATCTCTTTTTGAATTGTTGCTAAATGTGTTCTCTTCATAGGAGTGCTTGGAAGTAGAGAAAGGAAAGACTTTCTATGACTTCCAGTTCAACACAAGGATTGTGAAATTGACAATTGTACATTTTCAGGTAGATAGTTGGCCCTTTTTTTTCCCTTAATCTATTTGGTTTTTCATCCTTATAAGCATGTTAGTTTCTGAATGAGATTAGGGCACAAACATTTCATTATTCTAAATTTCAAATTTTTAATTTTTAATTTATTTTTCATGAGTGAACATTTGCAGCACACTATTAAAAATTCATTCTATCCATGTGCCTCTGATTTCTTGGTTCTAACAATTCCTTTCATTGTTTGCCATGGTAAATTTTTCACTGTTGCCTTGCATAAAGTGATAAATCTCATGCATAGGATAAACTTTAGTTATCCTTAAGAATTTGGGTTGCTGGAGTTGTTCCTAGTCTGCCATTTATAGTTGTTTTGAACTCATGTTATATGCATATCATATTAGTCTGTATGAGTTTTGTAGGTTTTGTATATTATTATTATTTTCTTTGGAAAATTGTTATATATGATACTAGCTTTGTGCTTTAACCACTTGTTAGAGGGTACGGAGCTTGCTTTTATGTTAGGTTTCAATGAATATCTTATATGCTCAGACATGTAATTAACTTTACCTACAGCTACTTTAAGTTTTGAAGAATTGCTCCAGAATGAAAGATGGTCCAGTGAGGCCATCTTTACACCTTTATACTGATCTGCAAACTGCTGAATACAATCTATTCTTGACTTAAGTTTTTACTGTGTCTTGACTTCGGTGGTGCTTCAGAAATACAAAACCTGCCCTTTTTGTTTGTTTGTTTTATTTTTTTTTTTTTGGGCCAGGGAATCAGTTTTCATCTCAAATGGTGTTTTTCATCTGATTTCAAAATAGAAATATGCCATAATAAACCTTTTTTTGGGAAATTTATTCATTCGGTTTTAAAGTTCAGTCTTTGATATAATTATTGTCAAGAACTTTTGTTTAAACCCTTATAAATGAGGGACTCTGCCTACCCTTTTTTGAAATTTCTCTGATATGTTAAAAGCAAGCTCCCCAATAAAGCAGTCGAGTTGGTTGGGTTTATATTCACACGATCCTTTTGTGCAGATTTTTTGGAGAATGCTTACTTTATACAATCAGTTGCTAATAATTCACTATTTGAATTAAAATTTGATGACCAAAATTTCTGAAGGCATAATTTTTGAATGGACAAAAGAGTTGATGCGAGGTTACAGGTATCATTGCATTATGTTTGAGTATGGCTTGGCATTTTGTGATAATAGCCACTCTGTTAATGTTGACACACCTATGAGATGCTATGAAATTGGAAAATTGTTAGAGAATTTTTTTTTCAGCTTTGGATACCAAGATACTGCATGCTCATGTTTGCATATTTCACACCATATTTCATCACACTCGTGATTCTACTTTAAATTCATTTTGACTTGTCAAATGGGTTGCGTTCAAGGATTGAGTGTAGAAAATTATCCTTAGTTGTGTGATCCTTAAAATTTTGGTATTTCAAGACTAGTTAAGATAGTAATAAGTGGGTGATTTTTACATGGAGTAATTGACTGTCTGCATCTTGTGTCTTATTTTAATCTTATACGCATTATACCTCTGCATTTTTAGGACTTTGTAGTCACGTCTGCCATCATCATGTTGTGCTGCTTCTTGTTGGCAATTACTGCATCTATTATCTTTTAAAATATTAGTGGTTGCTCTTCTCTTTATGTGTTGTGATCTTATCTTGCATTGTGATGATATGTATGAATATGTTGCTTGTAATTGCCAGTTAACTATAATTATATGAATTAACCCGCTATGGCATTTAGGACTGCAACTACACTTAATGCACTTTCTTGTGTGCCCGTGTCTTCGTTAAAGCCATCTAAGCTATTTTGCATTATCAATAGTCCATTGTTTTTTGAATTAAGTGTGGTTAATCAATGTAACAAGTGTGAAAAGCAAATAAAAGAAGATTGAACTGAAAACGAAGAAGTTCACAGTAGTAGCAAACAATGCACTGCAGTTCATACATTTAATCTTCTATTTTTCCTATTTGTTTCTCTTTGTCTGCACTGATTAAACTATATTTCTGTCCATTATTTTGCTGCTATTTGTGTGTCTTTGAAAGTGTTAAAAAAGGCTGAAAAAAATTCTGTTTTTATTTGCTGGATACATTAACTTTAATTCTTTTTCTTTTATTTCTTTCTCTAGGTTGTCAGATTCCAATTGCTGGATCAACCTACCAACATATTAATTAATCGAAAAGAAGCAAGCTGAAGACAGGCCTGGTGACTGATTATCAGGCCTGAATAAGTATACCAAATAGTTACTCTTTCACTGCTGCTTGTTGATTACACATTCTCTGTCCTATGCTAATACTATTGTGGAGAATGTTCTCAGCGTTAGGGATTTAGATTAACTACTAAGAAAGTCTTGAAAGGAAATAGTGACAATTTTCTCTTACTGTTATTATACATGATTAGAAAAAATCACGGATGATCAGATTCCTTAGTGAATATGCATGGAGTCTGTGTTGTCTGCTCCCTTGATATTCTGTATTTTAGTTCTGTAAATGCTTTATAGACTGTGGCTTTTGTAAGTGTGGATTCTATCATGATTCATGTAATTATACTTCTATCATTATCTTGATGTAATCATCTATACTTTTGGGTTATGTATACATTTGTGTGCGTTTGTGCATGCCTGGAGATGAAGAGGGGGTGTTGGAGCAAGACTAAGCACATTAGTTAATATGGAACAACTCGAAACTTGTGATGATGTGCTGTGTTTGAATGTGTCTTTCTCTTCATACATTGAATTGAATTTTGTCTGTAATTTCATTTTGGCTTTGAACAAAGAAACAATCCTGAATTGATATGTACTCATTTTATCATGAAAATGATGAAAGGTCTGAAATAAGGACACACAAATATTGAGTTAAAATTATTTTAAAGACAAAATATTTTAAAATGATGAAAGGTCTGAAACAGAGGGATCGTCTCATATATACATAACCTTGTGTAGGCAAGAATACATAACTGTTAATGATAATGTGCAGTAATGCTGCTGGAGTCTACTGTACATGCAATAAGTTTCTACTTTTTATGTGCACCGTTGTATGTGAATTAAAGTTCACCACTGCTTTTATTTGTGTGAACTAAAATCAACCAAAATGTGTGGTTGTTGTTGTAGCTATTGGCTTATAAATATGAGCCTAAATCAATGTAACAAGTGTGAAAAGTAAATAGAAGAACACTGACCTGAAAACGAAGAAGTTCACAGCAGTAGCAAACAATACACTGTAGTTGATACATTTAATCTTCTATTTATCCTATTTGTTTCTCTCAGTCTGCATTGATTGAACTGTATTTCTGTCCATTGTTTTGTTGCTATTTGTGTGTCTTTGAGAGTGTTAAAAAAGGCTAAAAAAAATTCTGTTTTTATTTTCTGTACACATCAACTTTAATTCTTTTTCTTTTATTTCTTTCTCTAGGTTGTCAGATTCCATTTGTTGGATCAACCTGCCAACATATTAATTAATTGAAAAGAAGCAAGCTAAAGACAGAGGTGTGGTGACTGATTATCAGGTCTGAATAAGTATACCAAATAGTTACTCTTTCACTGCTGCTTGTTGAGTGCACATTCTCTGTCCTATGCCAATACTATTGTGGAGAATGCTCTCAGGGCTAGGGATTTAGATTAACTACTAATTAAGTCTTGAAAGGAAATAGTGACAATTTTCTCTTACTGTTATGATACATGATTAGAAAAAATCACGGATGGTCAGATTCCTTAGTGAATATGCATTAGTCTAGGTTCTATTGTTATTCAGTGGCTCCAAAAATCACCAGATTTCATACAACATTATATACAAGTTTGCATGCTTTTCTTGCAATTATGGATAAACTGTTGGAATTTTTAGCATCCAATACTATCGTTCTGGTTTAAACGATGCAAGACAAAACTAGATGTAAGGCCTCTGGTATCCGAGGGCAATTCTCTGATTTTATAGTGTGATGCCAGTAATCTTTTCCTTCCTTACTGGCTCTTTTTTGTAGTACTTCAATTAGAAACACGCCAGCACCATACACACATGAATAGCACATAGAGGACCAAATGACCATCATGCATAGGTCTAAGGAATGGATCTTAGGTATGAAGTGATTGTGCATATTATCACCTGACAGAGAAATTACAAGATTCAAAAAGGGAATGATTAGTCAATAATGCTAAAATAGTATTGGTTTACTAGATTATAAATGAATGGCCACTTGTGAGTTTAAGAGCTTCAAGTGCCCTAGTTACATTTTTCTTTATTAAGATCAATAGTTTTGCAACTTACTTTTGTTCTTTTCACATTTCTAGATACTTATAATGTAGATTTTTTTTTTTTTTGGGGTATAGAGTCCTCCCTGTAAACCTCAATAAATGCTCAAGTTAGTTTCACCTAATGGAAGTTTTCTTATAATTTTTTTCATGATTGAGAAGAAAATACAATCCAGTGAAGACACTCAATTTTATCTATGTTATGATTACTTTAAGAAAACATAACAATAATAAAATCATAAAATCCAATTCTAAACACATAGGTAATCTGAAAAAAAAAAGATAATTGAAAGAAAAAGGAGAGAAGTAAATCTATAATTCATTCTTTATGGAAAAATTGAAATTAAACATAGATTAACTTTAAGGAGGAAAAAGTGCAGAAGAACATATATGTGTGTTTGTGAATGACAACTGTTACAAATAATTTGATCACCTTATGAATAGTGAATATTATTGGTTAGATATTTTTCTGATCAATCTGTATTCCAATACTCGTTTTCAGAAAAGTTTACCCAAATAACCCATTTGAAAAATTATATTATAAGAAATAGATTGATTCTTCCACATCCTAATTAATTACTTAAATACAATTTTCAATATATTGCTATAACAATAAATATTATGTTTTTTTCTTTCCCCTTTGTTAGTAGACAGAAACGCAACCTTCTTTCATTTCACTCTTAATTCCCCAAAATTTTGCACCAAGGGACCATTTACATATTAGTTTCTGCACAGATTGTAAGAAAGCAAGAAATGGTGAAAGCTTGATTAAAATGTGATTCAGTTTGCAAGTTGCATATTCCAATGAAAACCACTAACATAAGCAAAGTGGGTAGCCCACTAAACCCAAAAAAAGCATTTAGGCCCAACTAATTCCAAAAAAATAAAAACAACCCATTAAACCAACAATTAATTAAACTAACCTAGCCCATTCACTTATAAACTAAACCAACCCATCCCAAAACTAAACCAACCCATCCCACTATATGCTAGTGAACCAAAAAAAAAAAAAAGAAAGACACAAGCCTACTAAATATTATACCTTATAAAAAGACACTAGCCTACTAAATATTATACCTTATAAAGACACAAGCCCATTACACCTTATAAAAAGACCATAGCCTTCTAGAACTAAATTTAAAAAATGGTCAACTGCCCATTAAACCTTTAAAAAAGACACAAGCCTACTAAAACCAAATAAAGCCAAACGGTGGTTTCACATAAAGAACGGATCCCGCTTCTGTACTTTGTTATAAATATTATGTTTTCCTATATGCGTTGAAAAGTTTATTAACATTGTTATATTCAATTGTTATTCATGATATAAGCTTAGACCCCGTTCAATAATTATTGTATGACATATCTTTTTTCATTTTCATCGAAAGATGACAACGAAGAGTGTATGTCTAGTAATGATTCTTGAATTGTCCAGATTCGGACAGTTCAAGCATGCATAAGTTTGTATTGTAAATTAGTTGGTCATGTTTTGTTCCATCTTATCAGAAAATTTGGTTACATTTCCTCATGTTCTCTCAGTACATATATATGTGTACTTGGAGAACTATAGGGAAATGCTGTCGAATTTTCTGTTAAGATGGAGCAACTTGTGACAACTAGTTTATAGTACAAACTTATGCATTCTTGAATGGGATAGGACCACTAACCTTTTAGATAAATGTTTGCAATTAGGTTTCATATTATATCTATTCACTTGTGCATGAATAAATTTGTATTGATATAAACATTGTTGTTATTACTTTTAAGGGAAATTCTCATGGATAAGAGTTGGATTGACTTACCAAATCGATGTTGTCGAGTATATTTTATTGGGGTGGAGGGATTTCTAAATTTTGCCTTTGGCAATTTAGTGAATGATAATATAATATTATGTCCATGTAAGAAATGTCACAATCGATATCTTATGGATAGATACACAGCAAGGGAGCATTTGATATGTAATGGGTTTTTAAGAACGTACAAGAGGTGGACCTTACATGGTGAGCAATATGCACGTATAGAGTCTGACCAACTTGACCAACATTGTGAGGTTGGTTGTGATTCTACAAGGGGTGATGATATGGTTGGAATGATACATGAGGCCATGGGGATTCTGAATAATGCCTTCAGTGAACGTAGTAGTTGTCCATTAGATAGTGAAACTGAAACGTATTTAAAGCTACTTGAGTAGGCAGAGTGTCCCTTGTATCCGGGTTGTGAAAATTTTACCTCCCTTTCATTACTGTTCAACTTTTGCAACTTAAGATGTTGCACGGATGAACCGACAAATCAGTGACAAAGTTACTAGAACTTTTGAAGAAGGCCTTTCCTGACCAAGTTAAAATTCCTTCTTCATATTACGAAGCTCAAAAGATAACTACTGACTTGGGGTTTACGTACAAGACTTGGGATGCTTGTCCTAACAATTGTATGTTGTTTAGAGACGAGTTTGCAAATTTGGATAGATGTTGCATATGCTAAATGTCTCGCTATAAAAACTCTAATGTGTTGAACGATGCATCAAATTCGCATGGGAAGATAGCTGCAAAACAAGTTAGATACTTTCCATTAAGTTCTAGGTTAAAAAGATTATTTATGTCCTCAAAAACTACTTCTCTTATGCGATAGCATGCAGAAGATCGCATTAAAGATGGTGTTCTTAGGCATCCGGCTGATAATCTTTGTTGGAGAACTTTCGATGAAAGAAATCCAGATTTTGTTGCTGATTGTCGTAACGTGAGACTTGGCTTGGCAGCTGATGGATTTAATCCTTTTAGGACTATGTCTATAGCCTATAGTACATGGCCTATTGTATTAATGCCGTACAACTTGCCACCTTGGCTATGTATGAAAGAAAGTTTTTTCATATTGTCTGTACTCATTGATGGTTCCAAAGGTCCTGGGAATAAAATAGATGTCTATATACAACCATTGATTGAGGAATTGAAAGAATTATGGAGTGAAGGTGTACTAATCTATGATGCATCGTGTCAACAAATGTTCAAGCTACATGCAACATTGTTGTGGAATATCAATGACTTTTCGGCATATGCGAATCTATCGGGCTGGAGTACAAAAGGGGAGAAAGCATGTCCTTGTTGTTTAGGAAATACGGTTTCCAAATGGTTGTCTCATAGTAGGAAATTTTGTTATATGGGTCATCGGCGATATTTACCCACTACTCATAGATTTCGAAAGGATATGATTTCCTTCAATGGTAGTGCTGATATGGGACCTTCTCCATCTCGGTTATCTGGTTTTGATATAAAACAACAAGTACAAGATACACTAACTGAATATGAGATGGAAGATCTTGAACGGAGAATGAATAATCCCCAAAATCATGCAAACATCTAGAAGAAGAAAAGTATTTTCTTTGAACTACCATATTGAGAGCATAACTTGATTAGGCATAATCTTGATGTCATGCATATTGAGAAGAATGTCTGTGACAATATACTATAGGCATTGTTGGGGGATCTTAGGAGATCAAAAGATAATTTGAAAGCTCGCTATGATTTAAAGGATATGAAAATTAGAAAAGCATTGCATCCTCAAGAACGGGGGGCTAACAAATTATATTTCCCTCCGGCATGTTTCTCAATGACCAAAGAAAATAAAGACGTCTTTCTTAGGGTGTTAAAAAAAAGTGAAGTTACCAGATGGTTATGTATCAAATATCTCTCGTCGTGTTCATATGAAAGAGCGAGGCATTTCAGGTTTGAAAAATGTTGTTGCCACTTTGATTGAGTTGGCTAACTTTTTTAAGCAATTATGCTCAAAAGTGAAAACTGAAGAAGATTTAAATAATATTCAAGATAGAGTGGTGCTTACATTATGTCATCTTGAGAAAATATTCCCACCTTCATTCTTTGATATTATGGAGCATTTGCTTGTTCATCTTGCTGAGGAGGCATCATTAGCGGGACCAGTTCAATTTAGATGGATGTATCCAATTGAGAGGTACTATGAACTACAATGTTAATGTCTTTTAATTTTCATAAATTCTAAATGAATTGATTGATAGTACTTATAAATTTCATGGGTTATCTAGGTATTTGCTAACTCTGAAGAGATATGTGTATAATCGTGCACATCCTGAGGCTTTTATTGCTAAAGGATACCTAATGGATGAGTGCACAAACTTTTATTCAAGATATCTCGACAAAGTGGAAACTAAACTCAATCGAGGACCTCAGAATAAAGATGGTACCTCTGATAAAGGAGAGCAATTCGAACTTGATCATATCTCTTGGGTTCAAGCACATAGATATGGGCTTGTCAATACAACTTCTATTGACCCATTTCGAGAGTAAAATATGCATAATATTCTTTCGTTACCTCAGTTCTTTTTGATATACAACTAAGTTAAGGTACTGTTTATCTCTTTTTGATATCTTCCAATGTCTTCTCACATAGAAAGCATCTTAATGAAATTCTTAATGAAATTCGTAATGAAATGCCATGTTCTTCTATTCATGAAATTCAAAAAGAGCATAACAAAAAATTCCACGAATGGTTTCGAAATCATGTAAGTGCCAAAAATTTAGTTAAGATTTTGTTGCTAACTATATGTGTTTCCATAGGTTCACTCCTTGCAACAGACCTCAAATGTATCATTGTCTGAGGAAATCATTCATTTAGCTAATGGCCCTAAATAGGGTGCACGTAGCTATAAATCTTATGTTGTTAACGGCTTCAAATTTCGTACCAAGGATGCATATAAACACAAAAGCACGCAACAATCTGGTGTTATTTTGAAGGCCAATACCATGAGTTATGCTAGTGCACGAGATCAAAACCCTCTTTCTGGCAGTGTAATATTTCTTGGAGTATTAACAGATATAATTCAAATTCGATATGTCAATAACATGACTTTTATCTTGTTCAAGTGTAATTGGCTTGATAATCGGACTGGAAAGAAGTGTGATGAGTTCGACTTCACAATGGTTAATTTTAATCATCTGTTATACAAAGATAACGGTATTGATGATGAACCTTTCATTTTGGCGGGGCAAGTTTGCTACATCCAAGATCCGGTAGATGAAGATTGGCATGTTGTTCTTACAATGTCAACAAGAGATACATTTGATCTTACGTCCAAAAATTCATCTATTGCGAACATAGTGCCACAAGTTAAGCTATATACATAGCAAGAACTAGATGAAAGGGGTTATTTTCGTGAGGAAGATGTTCAATGGGTTAGACAAGGAGTTGAGGGAACAACAGTGATCATCAATCGAGAAGACAATGATGATGATATGGATGATGTTGATTGATAGTACTTCGTTTGACATGTTTTTTTTTTTTATTACGTGATTTTTCATATGGCTTTTGTTTTAGGGGCATTCTTCTTTTGTCCAATTATGTGACTTCCCCTCGACTATGTGTAACCATTACTTTTTATGAATGAAATATATAATTTGTTCAATTAAACTTGTATGGATTGTAATTTTTTATTATATGCATATATTAATTATCGTGGAACTTAAACAAATATATTAGCATTCTTTGACTGTGAATGTTTTTTGAATAGATAACTATGCCGCCAAAGAGACCAAGAGACACCTCCATGGAGAGTATAATAGAACGAGAAGTAGAAGCACGACGACAAGCGGTCACATCTTCTCAAACTCAAACAAATAATGAAGGTATATACATGTTTATTTAAATTTTTAAAAATTAAAGATTGTTTAAACATTTATTGTTTTTTTATAGATACGGGTGGTACATCAGGTGTTGTGAGAGGACGTGGAGCAGCTCGTACTGTTCGTGAGTGGGGTACAGGCCAAAGGTTGCATATTCAGTTTAACTCTCAATGGCAACCAATAAACGCAAACAAAGACAAATTAACCACCCAACTTGGAATCATAGTAAAAAATGGCAACATGGCTCCATTGACTTGTCCTCGGTGGCAAAATATGCCATCACATCTTTTGGATGCCATCTGGAAAGAAGTGAAGGTTATTTATCTTTAAGAAATCCATAAGATAAGATATATATTGAGTTTGTACCTCGATTAATCTATTGCAATTTGTTTTTGCAGGATAATATTGATGTTCTTGATGAGTACAGACTCCATTGTTTACAACATATAGGGAACCTTTGGCAGGATTAGAAATCTTGTGTAAAAAAGGAGTACTACAAAAAATATGATATGGATGAGGATCGGTTACAATTCACTCCTCAAAGAGTTCAGCTGGATTAGTGGCCTATTCTTGTAGCTTATTGGGGAACAGAACAGGCTAAAGTATGTGCCTAACATAATAACAAAAGTGTAGATTTCATATATTTTTTTTCATTTATATTGGAAGTCATATAATATAATTGTTGTTAACTTTGTTTATATTATAGGAAGCTGCAGAGAAGAGTAAGATAAATCGAGCACAACAAGTTACACTTCATCAAATAGGCCGCACGTCATTTGCTCAGAAACGAGAAGAGGTAAGCTACATTTCTTTGTTTATACGCTCTTTAGTTGTTGGTTATCAAGATTTACTTATATCTTTTTAGTAGTTGTATTATTACAGTCCTGTTATTTTCTTGTTTAGATGATAAGGAATGGAGAGCAAACTGATCGCATTAGTGTCTTCGTCAAGACAAGAACAAAAAGTAATGGCGAAGTGGGTGATGATGAAAGTGCAGAAATAATTGTAAGCTCTCTAATCTTTTGAATTATTTATTCATCCACTATCGGTAATTTAATTTTTGCATAATACATTATCTTTATTAATTTGTTATTTCTTTCCACTATGTTGTAGAGTCAATTTAATGAAGGTTTGTCTCAATTTTCACAAGACCAGCAAACCCAACAAGTGAGAGAACAAGTATTTGGCAATTTTGAGGCCGTTTTAGAACTGCCGTATAAAGCGTCGTTTGAGGTAGATGAAAAAATGTCATAAATATACTGTATACGACGGTTTTAAACTGCCGTAAAACAATGTGTTATATGCCAATTCCATTTCGTCATATGTTTTTGCATCGAACAACTAAACTACCGTAAAAAGACATTTGCGGCTCGTCGAAACCGCTGTAAAACCTTTTACTACGGTTGCTTTTACAGTGGTTTACAACTGCTGTATGACCATCGTAAAAGCTCTTTTGCGGTGGTTTTGGCCCACCACAAATGGCTTTCCACATTGTAGTATGCAAAATGGGAGGAACCATTTCAATCAACAAAAACTGAGGTGTTTCATATTCATTTATTATTTGACTTATTTTTCAAGTGAGTAAACAGAGAGTGTGGAAAAAGAAAAAGAAAAATATAATTAATCGAAGGATTTAATTTATTACCTGTAAAAGGCAAAAGAGTTTACCAGTAACAATACTCCATGACAATAGAACATGAATTTCATTTAATTCCAAAGTATCAAGTAGTTGAAACTTAGTAAATGATACAAAGAAAACAGTTAGAGAACGAAAGAAAATCCTCGAGTAGAATATTGTCTAGGTGTATTTTTATTAGCAAAGAACACAATCTTTATATTTTCCAAGATACATAATTTTATTAATATTTGGGAACCAGTAGATCAGTCAAAGCCTGGATGCTTGGTGACATATAAATCCTCCAATTCTCCTCGAGTCATTCTCTTCAACTCTTCTTGAAACCTCTCCATACTTGATTTCGGCAAGCACAATGGCAGTAGAACCTAATCCTCTCCATCTTTACTTTTACATTTCATACAGAAGGTGATGTTTAACATAGCCCCAATTGTTCCACCAAACACAGGCTCACCCTACCCAAAATCAAACTCCGCAAGCCCTATTTTGGTTATATCAGAAACAATAAAGTTTTCCATCGTTGTGAACTTGGGTCATCCCTTGGTCACCATAAGATCTGCCACAGACCTTATATATTCTCCACTTATTTGAGCCTTTGCTTGCCTCACTAACTACACAGCATATCCCAATGGCCTTTTGCACAAAAGCTCAACCTTTGAACATGCAGCTGGGCATGCAAATGCATTGCCATAGTACCCTTTTGGAAGATCAAAATTATAATCAGGTCAGGGTCAAGTTGAAGTGCCGTAGTTCGACATTTCCATACACAAGCTATAAGAAAATCAAATGTCGAATAGTTTCTAAGATGTAGGGGGAGCTGGTTGCGCAGTGATGATTTCTCTTAATGGCCGAAGTAGAATGACTTGTGGTCTAAATCATCAGGGTTTGTGGATCTTAGAGTGTCTTTGGTGTCATCTACTTGTTCATATTCATTGTGGATGCATGTTATGCGTGGGGGATGTCTAGCTTCCAAGACCTCTCGTTGCCAAACCGGTATTATGGATGGTGTATGTGCACCCTGCACCATCTCCGCCATTGTTTTCAAGAACTACATTAAACCAAACCCGTCACACATCGTGCGGTTGAAGCACAATGCGAGAATGAATCCTCCACATGTTAACCGAGTCACCCATATATAATTGAAAAAAGTTAATTAAGCATGATGATGATAAATTGAGCAATTTCTTTAAGATATAAAGAAATGTCTTCGAAATTTCATAAATATGAAATCATCACGTGCGATTAAGAGAGTAGCGGCATACAAATCTATCAAAAAATCAAAGTTTTCTTCGGGACTATTAAACTTGTTTAGATAAAACAACTCACCTGGATGAGCAACAGTGGGCAACCAAGGATGCCATCAGAGCCTGGTACACTGTACAGAAGCTCATCCAAGCATGGAAATGGTGGTCATATAACTTCGCAAAGCTCATCAATCGTGACATTAGCTTTAGCCTCAATAAATAAGACCCCTTCACTGTTGCAGCCCACCAGAAGCTTTTTGTTTGGCCCTCCTCTGAGCCTTCTAGCTAACGGGTAGTAAAACACAAGTGTTTTACTCAATGCTTCTCTAAAAACCTTAACAAGATCATTTCCAGCCGCCGCTTTTGTCGAAGTAGTATTCTTGTAAAAGAATATCACTGGAATTTGAAACCTGAGGCCTTCTTGGTCATCTATATCTGAAAGTCGCTTTACTTCATGCGGTGTTGTCATGGCTGGAACTATAAGTTCTGCGGCTTCACGTTTTACTGAGAAAACTTGATATGCCATTCGCTTAATTGATCAGTTTATTAATCTCTTGAGTAAATCTAGCTAGCTCAACGGTATAACTGTTGATAAGTGTCTATTTATATATCATTTTCATATAAATTCGTCCATGTTTCTTTACTATATTCCTTGGTATTTTTATGTTTTTGTGTGGTTTTGATGTTTGTAGGAGTTTTGGAGCAACTTGCACAAAAATGGAGTAAAACCCTTCATTTTCACCTCTGCTAGTCAACCATCTTCTCGGATTTAATTGTATTGATATACAATGAACCCGATGACATATCATATACCGTTGAAAAGCTCTCGAAGTCTACTTTTTGGAGAAATTTACGGTTTATGAATCCATTCAGTGTACCGAAAGTTGTAATCAAAACAGTGTGAGAAGTGTAGAAATGTAATTCCACACATCACTGTAGCATGTACAATACGGGACACTGTAGCACGTTACTGTAGCAGAGTATTTAAAACACATTTTAGGGTTTTATTTCATAACTTGAAGAGGGGAGAACGTGGTGGAGGCTTCAGCTCTGGAATTCTGTCATCTCTTGGAGTTATTGAAGGAGAAAGGAAGCTTGGAAAGAGGAAGAACTACAATCCAAAGAGAATTACATCACATTTGCTAAGTTTTTTCCTTCCCTTTCATTTTCTGGAATGTCTCCATGTTGTATTGTATTTACCACATTCTTAAACATGTGTAACTGAATCTGAATTGGTTGAGGGTGATTTCAAAGCCCCTGATATGGTTTTTGTAAGTTGATTGTGTAAGGAATTGTTATCCAATTCTCTAATGAAGTTGCTTGTATTCTCCCATATTTAATGCTTATGATTGCTTGCTGATTGTATTTGAGTGGCCAACTGAATATAATCTGGTTGTGATTTATTGCTAGACTAGAAATCTTGATCCGTAATTGTCTTGAATTTCTAATCAGTAGTAGCAAAATTGTGATCAGAGATTACAATTGGAGAATATAACCTAAGTTAAATAATCCGAGCTTGTGTGGTTATTGCTTAGATCAACCTATCTTTCTTATCATAATGCATCCATTGAATTAAACTCAGAGAGCTTGTTCTAGGTTGTTTAATGGATAGAGATTAAATAAAGAGCTTGTTTTATTTAACAACAAGTAAGGAAAGATTGGGGTAATAGAGCTTGTTATTATCTACGGTTGATAACTTCAATGCTGTAATTAGATGACAATTCTACAATTAATTCACAAATCCATATCTTGTGGTAGAGAAGGATCCCTTAACCAGGTTTCTCCCATTGATTTTTCATTCAAATTTACTTTCTGTTTTGTTATTCTTTACTTGCATTCTTATTTCATTTAGTAAGCATTCAACAAAAATCCCCCCTGTTTAGTTTATTGTTGCTGGAAATAACAAATTCAACTAGAATCAATCCTCGTGGGAACGATATCTTACTTATCACTTTATTACTTGTGCGACTAGTATACTTGCTAGTTTCGAACGCATCAAGTTTTTGGCGCCGTTGCCGGGGATTGATTTCTAATCAATTTGTTATTCTGTTTTTACTACTGATTCTTGATTGTTATTTCCTGATTGTTTGTGTTTAGGCTTTTATGTCCGAGGGAGAAGCAGATCAACGACTTAAGAGAATTAAGGAGTTTCTCTAATCCTCGAATTTAAGGCTAAATCGGTCAATTTCATCTCCACCTCCAGAATTTCACCTTGCACGACATACTTCCCTCCCATCTTCTTGCAGTTCAATCAAATCAGAATCGGAAGTAATGGCGATGGAAAACGATCAGACTCTTAAGGAGTTAGCGGCTCCAATTATTGACCAACAACCGCTATGCATAAGCACCAAGTTTGAGATAGATTTTGAGCTTAAATCTGGACTAATTCATCTCTTGCCTACATTTCATGGTTTTGCAGGAGAGGATTCCGAACAAACACCTTAAAGAATTTCATGTGGTATGCTCAAGTATGAAGCCAACCGGCGTTTCTGAAGAGCAAATTAAATTGAGAGCTTTCCCATTCTCATTAGCAGATTCGGCAAAAGATTGGTTATACTACCTACCACCAGGTACCATTACCACTTGGAATGAGATGAGTAAACTCTTTTTGGAGAAATACTTTCCAGCCTCGAAAGTTACAAATATTAGAAAAGATATTAGTGGCATTCGACAACACAATGGAGAATCACTTCATGAATATTGGGAGAGATTTAAGAGGTTATGTGCTAGCTGTCCAAACCACCAAATTAGTGATGGACTCCTAATTCAATATTTCTATGAGGGTCTCCTACCCATGGAAAGGAGTATCATTGATGCTGCTAGTGGTGGAGCACTAGTTAATAAAACACCGAAAGTGGCAAGACGTTTGATTAGTGACATGGCAGCGAACTCCCAACAATTCAGCAGTCAATTTGAGCCACAACTACCAAAAAGAGTAAATGAGGTAAGTACTTCAAACATTGAACAACAACTTTGTGAACTACCTCTCTTGTAAAAAAAATGGCTGTAGGACATATGCAGCAATCTTATGCATGTGGGGTATGTTCTGCCATGGACCATTCAACCGACATGTGTCCAACCTTGCAAGAAGGAGATACAGAACAAGCCAATGCCATGGGTGGATTTCCAGGACAACCAAGGCAAAGGTATGACCCTTTCTCCAATACTTACAATGCTGGATGGAGAGATCACCCTAATTTAAGATATGGGAATCATCAACCAATTGCCCCAAATGCCATACCAAATCGACCACCAGGTTTCAATCAACCAAGGGTGCAGCAACCATTTCAAGCACACACCACCACACCACAACCAGCACCACAACCAGCTCCACAAAATTCAGGTATGTCTCTCCAGGATATTGTTAAAGCACTTGCCACTAACACAATGCAATTTCAGCAGGAAACTAGGGCAAGTATCCAAAACCTGGAAAATCAAATGGGACAATTGGCCACTAACATGAGCAAATTTGAGAGTCAAAGCTCAGGAAAATTACCTTCTCAGCCGGTGATCAATCCAAGAGAGAATGCTAGTGCTGTAACTTTGAGAAGTGGGAAACAATTAGATATTCCACCAAAGAAATCACAAATTGATGAAGGGGATGATACCACTTCTACCATGAACAAAACATCCACTTCTAAGGTAAATCCTAAAACTTCCATTCATTCATATGTTACTCCTCCACCTTTTCCTAGCAGATTTGCAAAATCAAAGGAAGGAGGAACAAGAATAAGAAATCCTGGAAACTTTTCGCAAGATCGAGGTAAACATACCACTTCTGGATGCTATCAAGCAAGTGCCTCGTTATGCAAAATTTCTCAAAGAGTTATGCACCAACAAGAGGACGTTGAAAGGAAATGAGAAGGTAAGTGTGGGGGAAAATGTTTCAGCTGTATTGCAAAGAAAAATTCCTCCGAAATGCAAAGATCCAGGTACGTTCACCATTCCATGCACCATTGGCAATACCAATTTTGAAAGAGCTATGTTAGATTTAGGAGCATCAATTAATGTCATGCCTTATTCTATTTATGCTTCCTTGAATCTTGGACCCCTTGCGGAAACTGGTATTGTAATTCAACTTGCTGATCGTTCTAATGCATATCCCAAGGGAGTTGTGGAAGATGTGCTTGTGCAGGTGAATCACTTGGTTTTCCCAGCAGATGTAGTCTCTGGAAATGGAGGATGAAAGTTCACATTCCAACACAAACTCTTTTAGGGAGGCCATTCTGAAAACTGCCTAGAAACAGATTGATGTTCATGCATGCATCTCACCATGGGATTTGATGCGAGGTGATTGCTTCAAATTTTTGAGAAAATGAGATACCCTACGACTTGCATTCTGTTTTTGCAGTTGAGCATTATTCTTGGCACAAAATTTCTTGAATTAACTCGCAAAGATGTAATCGGAAGTAGTCATTAGTGAAAAACATAAGGACAGAAGTTTCAAAGAACCAAGACAGTGATACATGTGTCTAAAGAAGTGGAGGAAGCTGTGGCAAGCTTGGATGAGACTATAACTATCACCACAAACAGGTATGATGTTTCGTACATTGAATTGCCTTTATCTAATGAGAAAATTCGTCCTTCTGTGATGAAAGCCCCTACCTTGGAGCTTAAGCCTCTTCCAGAACATTTGAAGTATGTATTCTTGGGTGAGAAAGATACTTTGCCAGTCATAATAGCCAAGGGCCTTACACCATTACAAGAAGAGAAACTCATCCGAGTGCTTCGAGATCACAAAACAGCCATTGGGTGGACAATCGCTGACATCAAAGGTATTAGCCCAGCCATATGCATGCACCGTATCTTATTAGAGGAAGGATCCAAGCCCAGTCGAGAAGCACAGCGGAGGTTGAATCCTCTAATGATGGAAGTTGTCAAGAAAGAAATCCTGAAATTGTTAGATGTGGGTGTGATTTATCCAATTTCGGACAGCAAGTGGGTGAGTCCAGTCCAAGTTGTTCCGAAGAAATCTGGTGTTACGGTGGTTAAGAATGACAATAATGAGCTAGTTCCCACTCGTATCCAAACCGGGTGGCGAGTTTGTATTGATTATCGAAAGCTCAATTCTGCAACTCGCAAGGATCACTTTCCTTTGCCATTCATTGATCAAATGCTGGAGAGATTAGCAGGTCATTCTCATTATTGTTTTCTTGATGGCTATTAAGGATATAATCAGATTGTCATTGCCCCTGAGGATCAAGAGAAAACTACATTCACATGCCCATTCGGTACATTTGCCTATCGACGCATGCCATTCGGTCTTTGCAATGCCCCTGCCACTTTCCAAAGGTGTATGGTAAGTATTTTCTCTGATTATGTTGAGAACATCATTGAGGTATTTATGGATGACTTTAGTGTTTTTGGTGATTCTTTTGATAAATGCCTTGACAACCTTACCCTTATACTTCAAAGATGTATAGAAACTAACCTTGTTCTGAATTGGGAGAAATGTCATTTTATGGTAGATCAGGGTATAGTTTTGGGACATGTTATTTCTGCTAAGGGTATAGAGGTGGATAAATCCAAGATAGATCTTATATGTTCCTTACCACCTCCCACAAGTGTGCGGGATATTCGTTCGTTTCTTGGTCATGCAGGTTGTTATCGTAGATTCATCAAAGATTTCTCGAAGATAGCATTGCCCCTATGCAGTTTATTACAGAATGATGTGGCCTTTGAATTTGATGAGAGAGGATGGAGGGAAAGAGGATTTGAGAAACTGAAGGAAATCGTGACTTCGGCTCCAGTTAATCCAATCTCTGATGGAACGTGCATCCATGCGAGATCATGTGTGAGGCAATTTGACTAGTCGCTTTGTGGGTGCCAGTTTGGTGTCAACGAATTGGCAAAAGTCCAGAAGCATTTATTACGCATCTCGGACTTTAAATGATGCTCAACTTAATTATTCTACCAATGAGAAAGAGCTGCTAGCAGTTATTTTTGCTTTAGAAAAGTTTCGATCTTATTTGATTGGTACTAAAGTAACCGTTTATTCTGATCATGCAGCTTTGAGGTCCTTGCTCACAAAGAAAGATGCAAAACCAAGGCTTATCAGGTGGATACTCCTTTTACAGGAATTTGACTTGGAGATCAAAGAAGGGAAGTGAAAACTTAGTTGCAGACCATCTCAGTCGCATTGTCCATGACGAGGATGTACTGCCATTATAAGAAAGTTTTCCGGATGAACAATTGCTGTCTCTACATGTAGCAGCCCCTTGGTATGCGGATATTGTTAATTACTTAGTTACCAAGAAGCTACCACATGACTTGACTCGAGCTCAAAAAGACAAGATCAAAAACATTGCCAAATATTACATATGGGATGATCCATACTTATGGAAGCATTGTTATGATCAAGTGATAAGAAGGTGTGTTTCTGAATCTGAATTTAATTCAATTTTGACCTTCTGTCATTTCTTATGCATGTGGCGGTCACTTCGGACAAAAAAGAACAGCCCTGAAAGTTCTTGATTGTGGATTCTACTGGCCATCATTGTTCAAAGATGCATATCTATTTTGCAAAGCTTGTGACCGTTGTCAAAGGACAGGTAATTTAAGTGCCAAAAATCAAATGCCACAAACCCCTATACTTGGTGTTGAGATTTTTGATGTGTGGGGTATTGATTTCATGGGTCCTTTTCCTTCATCTTTTGGTAATGTTTACATTATACTTGCTGTGGATTACGTTTCTAAATGGGTGGAAGCAAAAGCTACGAGAACTAATGATTCTAAAGTTGTTGTAGATTTTGTGAAATCTAAAATTTTTGCGAGATTTGGAACACCAAGAGCCATGATAAGCGATAAAGGGACACACTTCTGCAGTAGATCATTTGAAGCCTTGCTCAAGAAATACAACATCACTCACAAGTTGTCTACTGCATATCATCCACAAACTAGTGGTCAAGGTGAAGTTTCAAATCGAGAAGTCAAGTCCATTCTCGAGAAGACAGTGAATCCGAACCGAAAAGATTGGAGCCTACGATTGAATGATGCACTTTGGGCATACCGGACTGCTTACAAGACACCTATTGGTATGTCTCCATACAGGTTAGTCTACGGTAAGCCATGCCACCTTCCAGTGGAGCTCGAACATAAAGCATGGTGGGCAGTAAAGCTTTGTAACATGGAGATGGATGCTGCTGGAGTACAAAGGAAGCTTCAACTGCTAGAATTGGAAGAACTTAGAAATGATGCCTATGAGAATTCCAGAATTTACAAGGAGAGAACTAAGGCATTTCATGATAAAATGATCTCCAGGCAGAATATTGAAGTGGGACAGAAAGTTCTTTTATTTCATTCTCGCCTCAAGTTATTTCCAGGTAAGTTACGATCTCGATGGGTTGGACCTTTTGTTTTTACTAATGTTTTTCCTCATGGTGCAGTGGAAATCAAGAGCTTAAAAACGGACAAAGTGTTCAAGGTGAATGGGCGCAGGTTGAAGCCTTACTATGAGAATTCAGTGATGCAGGACATCGAGGAGGTACCTCTCTACGAGCCAGCTTATCTTGATGGGTGATGGCAAGTAACGTCAGGCTGAGGACGTTAAACCAAGCGCTTATTGGGAGGCAACCCAATGTTTTTGAAACATAAAGAAAAAGAGACAAAGAAAAGAAGGTAGTAACGATCAATTTTTGTGTTTCGAGGAGATTCCTCTCATGGGCCATTATAATTGATCTGGTTTTATCTTCTCATTTGCTTTGTTGATTGTTTTTGACTGTCATTTGCTCTTGTGTTTTTATTTCTTTTATGTGTCTCTATTTTCTTTTCTTTTCTTGTGTTTAATTTGATTATTCCGTGCTTCGAGTTCAGTTGTGCAACAGCTTGAGGAAACATTCAAACGGAAGTTGAAGCCATTGTTCGAAGGTTTGAAACGTGCATATCTGGGAGAAGAACAAACTCAATCGCATTATCGGTAATATCTCTCCTTTTCTTCTCTTAAATGGATGCTGATATCTTTCTATCAAACCTTCGTAAATATTTCCCTTCACTTCCTCAAAATGCTGTGTTTAAAATTTATAAAGTACGGATGACTAGACTTTGGGCGTTGATGCTCCTAAATGTGCCTGCTGATATACGATGGCTTATCGAAGCCAAGGTGAGATTGTCCGGTGAGCCGGACATTAATCTCGCAAAATACATGCCTGGTCTAGGAAAGAGCTACTACGCCAAGAGGCGAAGAGCGAAAAGGTTACAAGTAGGTTATAAATGTGCTAGATGGAATTGTAACCAGACTTGTCGTTCATTAGGTTTTGCGTCCAGGAATAGAGAAGATAAACTTTCAGTTATTAAGAATGGTTTGATTAATGAGTCGCTGGATAATGTTTTGTTAACTCTCGAGTCACATTCTTGTGGACTTGTTCAGCGTGAATTGATTAATCTATGGACACAATTTCGTGATGAATTACAGTGTTATAGTCTTGGGAATCTGACTAAAAACGACCCTGTTTGCCAGTTTATAAGAAAACTGGATGGGAAGCAAATTCCCGACTCATAGAAGGCGTTTCAGCCGTTACTGGACGTAAAACCAGAGGAAGATGTGAGCCACAATCACAACTACTTGTATATTTGAATGTGTGTTGTTGTTGTCAAATTTTTTTTTTCTTGTTTCGTTTGATCTGATTATCAATGTTGTTTTTGTGTTGTTGTTGTTTGTTGATTTTGTTTGTTTTAATTTCAAGTTTTCTTTTTGACAAACCATATGACTACCCTATGGCATAAGTACACATAGGAGACAAGTGGGGAGGTTTTGTCAACCTCCACCGAAAGTATATCTCTACTTTTCATGCTTCACGTGCGAGACAAGTGTGGCGGTTTTGTCAAAACCCGCCAAAAGTGTATGTCCATTTTCCATGCTTCACGTGGGAGACAAGTGTGTAGGTTTTGTCAAACTCCCCCGAAAGCATATCTCATTTTTTTCAAATCTTGGGGCGATAAATCTGCATCGAGCAACCCCCACCGAAATTATGTCCCCATGTGTCAAATTTGAGAGTTTTACGTGTGTATATATCCATTCTCCATATTTTCAAATGTCATTATTATAATCTGTCTTGCACTTGAAAAGCATATTACCTAACGTGCATCATTGTCTTACATAAGGTTAGAGCACTTGTAGTAATGGAGAAAACACCAATTCGGCGATTCCAAAATATATGCGTATTTTGTGGATCGCAATTTGGTAAAGATGGAGAGTTTACAACAGCAGCTCTTGATCTTGGGAGGACATTAGCTGCAAGGGGTATTCATTTGATTTATGGAGGGGGTAGTCTTGGGCTAATGGGGTGTGTGTCAATAGCTGCATCCCTAGGAGGGAGCAAAGTTTTTGGCATTATCCCGAAACCATTAGCTGTACGAGATATCGTAGGCAACACAATCGGGGAAGAGTTACAGGTCTCTAGTATGCATGAGCGTATTGCACAAATGGTTGTTAAGTCCGATGCATTTATAGCTTTGCCGGGTGGTTATGGTACATTAGAGGAGATATTTCAAATCACCTCTTGGACACAGCTAAACATCCATCGGAAACCCATTGGTTTGTTAAATGTCAATAATTTTTTTGATGGTTTGTTATCATTTCTTGATCAAGCTGTAGAAAAAAACTTAATCTCACCGTCGGCGAGGCAAATCCTGGTTACAGCTTCAACTGCAGGGGAGTTAATTGATAAACTCCAAGAATTCGTCTATTCGCCTGATCCAACAACAGCTCGGATAAATTGGTTTGGAGAAGGCAACAAAAGGCGTCAACTGGATTTAACCCTCCATCTGTAATCTCTATTTGCTGGTTTGCTTCGTTTTTGTTAGCTTTCTTTTTAGTGTGTTTATTTGAGATTTTTCATGTCGTTTCTTTTGAGCTTTTTCAGGTTATTTCTTTCGTCCCAGGTAATATTTTCTAATCTCGGTTTTTATAGTGGTGGCTTAAAAAGTTCAAGTTCTCTTGAAACGCATTCTGGATCTCTTCAATCCATAATGGCTGAATAAGGAGGCTAACTTCTAAACTTTTTAGACCCATTCTAACTGACTTGTTTTTGTTTGCTGGCTTGTTGGACTTTATTATTTTATGAGTAAGTTTAGTTTTGTGCAATTTAGAGTTGTTGTGTGTTTTTGTCTATATCAGTTTCGATTCGAAAAAAAAAAACATTGTTGAAAAGCCTGAGAATGGCAGAATATGGGGTTTCTTTACACCCTTGAAAACGCATTCTCTCTAAATAAATCTGTGTTTATTTATTTCATGTTGTTTGAAGTGTCTTGTTTCTCGTTTGTTCTGTCATAATAAAAGGTATTAGAAAAAAAAATATTAAATTAAAAAACAAAAAAAAAATAAAATTCGCTGGAAACCTTAAGTCTGCAGACTACTGGTCCTAAGGATTGTTGAAATATACAATCTTGACTCAGGTGTAATAATGCCACGTACCTCTTTTTTGCATTTTGTGGGTCGATGATAAGATAATGATTGAATTAAGAATAACTCTTGGAAAATGATAAATGATGCATGGATCTGTGTGCTTGAAATGTTTATTGGTTTTGCTTTGCCTTTGATTCCTTGCGCAACATTAAGCACTAAGCCATTATCACTGAGTTATTTGTTTACTTAGAGAAAGTTTATGTAATTTAAGTGTTTCTTTAGATTTTAATGAATTCTAGAACTTGTTTGATGGTCATTCGAGGCGAAATCCTAGACTGTGCAACATTGGGGAAATGATTTAGGCCATCTTTGGACCGTTTGAGCCTTAATAGCCAACCTTGATGAAATTGATCCCTAGTTACCCCTTTGAGCCTCTGTAAGCCTTTTTCTTTGTTAACTCACTAAAAGATTTCCTAACCTCAAATGAATTTGTTCCAAACAGTTTATCCCTTACCTATGAGCATGTAGATCATTCGCAATTAAATTTTGAGCTATGTTCTGGTTTTGGGAAGTTAGAGGAGGTTGGGATGTGTCATGAGCAATGCAAGTGAGTTCTATTGTGTTTAAAAAAAAAGCCAATCTGTACTTATCGTCCACGTACTTACACATTGAGGACAATGTGTTGTTTAAGTGTGGGGGAGGGGAAGTGTAATATAAAAAAAAAAGAAAAAAAGAAAAAAAAAGAGAACAAAAGAAGAAGAATAAGGATCTATACCCTTAAGTGTTCTTAAAAAGAATGAAATAACAAAGTGTGGGGGTATAGTTTTCTTTTGTTTTCTGCAAAAAAAAAAAAAAATTGAGTGTTCTAAATAAGTTTGGGGGAGTAACCTGGTGAATTAAAATAAAGTTGTGTTATAGGGTTGTGCTCTACATAGTCTTGAATGATTTATGTGTTTGTGGGTGATTTGAGCCAAATTATTATCTTTTATCATACCTTCACTCAAGCCAAACGTTACAAGCTTAATAAAGCCCTACTTGATCCTTGGTGTTGTGCATGTCTACATTAGTGGAGAGTGACTTGAAAAGCAGGCCTATGGAGTTCATTTATATACACATCTTCAATATTACATATGATTCATTTTTATGCATAAACTCATCTGGGTTACAAGTGATTAGGTGAGAATGGCTCTACACACACACACTTGAGGAATTGAAGTGAAGCGAAACTAATCTTTGAGATGAAATTCTTGATCAAGTGCATTATTTTGAAGTTTCCCTTGGGTTATAATTAAGTACAATCTTTGAGGCCTATTTGCAAGATAAAGCATTTGTGTGTTTTAATTTTTTTGTTGATTCTGTTTCGGTTTAGTTGTATTTCATATTGTCGTAGTCGCTCGAGGACTAGCAAAGTCTAAGTGTGGGGGAATTTGATAAGTGTCTATTTATATATCATTTTCATATCAATTCGTCCATGTTTCTTTGCTATATTCCTTGGTATTTTTATGTTTTTGTGTGGTTTTGATATTTGTAGGAGTTTTGGAGCAACTTGCACAAAAATGGAGTAAAACCCTTCATTTTCACCTCTGCTAGTCAACCATCTTCTCGGATTTAATTGTATTGATATACAATGAACCCGATGACATATCATATACCGTTGAAAAGCTCTCGAAGTCTACTTTTTGGAGAAATTTACGGTTTATGAATCATTCAGTGTACCGAAAGTTGTAATCAAAACAGTGTGAGAAGTGTAGAAATGTAATTCCACACATCACTGTAGCATGTATAATACGGGACACTGTAGCACGTTACTGTAGCAGAGTATTTAAACACATTTTAGGGTTTTATTTTCATAACTTGAAGAGGGGAGAACGTGGTGGAGGCTGAAGCTCTGGAATTCTTTCATCTCTTGGAGTTCTTGAAGGAGAAAGGAAGCTTGGAAAGAGGAAGAACTACAATCCAAAGAGAATTACATCAAATTTGCTAAGTTTTTCCCTTCCCTTTCATTTTCTGGAATGTCTCCATGTTGTATTGTATTTACCACGTTCTTAAACATGTGTAACTGAATCTGAATTGGTTGAGGGTGATGTCAAAGCCCTTGATATGGTTTTTGTGAATTGATTGTGCAAGGAATTGTTATCCAATTCTCTAATTGAAGTTGCTTGTATTTTCCCATGTTTAATGCTTATGATTGCTTGCTGGATTGTATTTGGGTGGCCAACTGAATATAATCTGGATATTGTCTATTGCTAGACTAAAAATCTTGATCCGTAATTGTCCTGAATTTCTAATCATTAGTAGCAAAATTGTGATCAGAGATTGCAATTGGAGAATATAACCTAAGTTAAATAATCCGAGCTTGTGTGTTTATTGCTTAGATCAACTTGTCTTTCTTTTCGTAATGCATCCATTGAATTAAATTTAGAGAGCTTGTTCTAGGTTGTTTAATGGATAGAGATTAAATAAAGAGCTTGTATTATTTAACAATAAAGTAAGGAAAGATTGGGATAACAGAGCTTGTTGTTATCTACGGTTGATAATTTCAATACTGTAAGTGGATGACAATTCTACGATTAATTCGCAAATCCATATCTTGTGGTAGAGAAGGATCCCTTAACCAGGTTTCTCCCATTGATTTTTCATTCCAATTTACTTTCTGTTTTGTTATTCTTTACTTGCATTCTTATTTCATTTAGTAAAGCATTCAACAAAAATTCCCCCTGTTTAGTTTATTGTTGCTGGAAATAACAAATTCAACTAGAATCAATCCTCATGGGAACGATATCTTACTTATCACTTTATTACTTGTGCGACTAGTATACTTGCTAGTTTCGAACGCATCAACTGCATATCCCTTTCAAGCTATTTCGTTCATATATAACTCAATTGGACGGGTGTGAATTGATAGTTACAAATTGAAAAATCAAGCTAGGTGTGGATTGGTAGTTACAAATTATAAATACTACATTGAATACATCAGGAACACATAAAATTGCACATCAAGTAGATGGAGTTAATTAATAATCTTGTGAAACATTTGACTGATTTGTCCAACAATTTTAGTCAACCACGTTTGAATCATAGTTACAATTACAATTACTACACTGAATGCACCGAGGCCACATAAAATTGCACTTCAATAGATGGAATTAATTATTACATGCTGCGTTGCTGGTCCTTCTTAAGAGATAGATGGCACTTTACGTAGCATGTGAAGACTAATCAGCGTGCATCACATGTTCTTGTGAATATTCAAGCGATTTTGTCCATTAATAACTTCAAAAGTCAGATGAATTGTGTACAGAAATGAAGTTTGAGTACGCAACTACAAATTACTATGGGATTGTTTAGTGCAAGGGATAAGAATCTTGAGGATGGGATTCACATTGTTGGGAAAGTAAAACATGAGAATCTGATATCTAGGAAAGTATGATTACTGTGTTTGGCTTTCTACAAGAATCTCGGTCTAGATTACTATAGGAATCAGATTATTATGTTTGGTTGTACACAGGAATGTTAATTTTGTTTATTATGTGAGTAACCTTGATAATGCAAATTTTGTTACTTTATCAAAAAGACTTAAAATTTTTTTCTTGTTCTAGTATAATTGTAATATAAATATGTATATATTCAGTTATATATATATAAGGATAATAATTTTGAAGATTTTAAAAATTATTTATTAGGAATTGCTATAAATAATTTATAAATATTTTGAATTTGTTATAAATCCGTTATAAATTACAATAAATAGTTTGTCATAAATTTATTATAGACTAATATAAATAATTTATAAATTTATCATAAAATGTATTAATAAATTTATCATAAATTTATTAATAATTTTGTTGTATGCTATATTGGAAAGTTCAGATGCATAAATGTTTTTTTCTTTTAAATCGCACTTTTATTACAAAGAAATCATTCTTGCACATATACAGAATGTTATTTTCTATTTCGTTAGATTTGATTTAGTTTTTATGAAATCTTAATTAGGGATTTAAGTTTCTGTCGGATTTGTGAACTTATTCTGTGTTTCTAGGGATAAATCTAGTATTATTATGTGATTTTTATGATTTGATGTGTATAAAAACTGTAGAAACGACGGTTTTTGTCATGAGGTAGACGAGGGCGAGTGTCGGATTTATCTTGACTCCACTCGACACTTGACACTTACATGTCGAGTTGTGTCGGATTCACAAACGACACTCGATATCAGTCTATTGTCGAAGACATCGAGTGTTGATGCATCATCCGACACTCGACACAAGCTTTCATCCGACATATCGAGTGTCAGATACGTGAAAACTGACATAAAGATGTCTCGAATCATGTATCTGACACTCGACATGTTGGATAAAAGCTTGTGTCAAGCTCTATCGAGTTTTGTCGAGCGTTTTGTCAGGTTACTTGTTTTAGCTTTGTTTTTTTACCTTTTTGCATCATATTTAACTATATTTCTTACATTCATATTTTTCAACATTATCATTCATACAGCTACATGATAAATTCAATCATTGTTCAAAACTCGACAAAACTCGATAGAGCTTGACACAAGCTTTCATCTGACATGTAGAGTGTCAGATACATGGTCCAAGACATCTTTATATCGGTTTTCACGTATCCGACACTCGACATGTCAGATGAAAGCTTATGTCGAGTGTTAGATAATGATCTCGACACTCGATGTCTTCAAAAATAGACTGATATCGAGTGTCGATTGTGAATCCGATACGACTCGACATGTAAGTGTCGAGTGTCGAGTAAAGTTGAGATAAATCCGACACTCGCCATCATCTACCTCGCGATGAAACCCATCGGTTTTGATAGTTTTCATACACATCAAACCACAAAAATCACATAATAATACTAGATTTATCCCTAGAAACACAGAATAAGTTCACAAATCTGACGAAAACTCAAATCCCTATTTAAGATTCCCTAAAAACTAAATCAAATCTAACGAAATAGAAAACAACCAAATAAATTAGTAAAACTACGAAAAAATCGAAAAATAAACGTATCCTAGTTTAAGACAGTGAAATGAACGAGAAGGAAACGTGACTTTTTATTTTAGCAAATTGGGAATGTGTGTCTACAACCGTTGCAGTCGTGTGTGACGTATGCTCAGGTGTCGTGCTGGTGCGACTACCACGATGGAAGGAAGAAGAAGGTTAGAAAAGGGGGCAACGTTGGGCATTTGCTCAATCGACTTCTCGTTTCTACTGCTCTGTCATGTTTCCTCTTTTCCTTCTCACTGTCGATGGAGATTTTTTTGTTTCTCTTTGAGTTCGTGATTCCAGGGCATCTCAAACTCAAGTCCTAAAAAGGATTGATATTATCCCATTAGACGGTAATTTGAATCCCATAGGAAACATAGATTCCAAAGTTCAAATTATTTAAAATGGTAACCAAACACGGGTTGGGAATCATTTTCCCATTCCCAAGCCCCTAACATCCCATACTAAACGGCCCCTAAGAAAATACCGCCCCTAGCGTCCCTCATCCTCATCCCTAAAAACTAGGGGGAGCTAACTGCATGACTCTCAAGTGTACGGACATGACTTTCCAAGCCTCAAATATTCGAGGGATACTCAAGCAATTAGGCCAGGTATTTTATAGTAATGGTAAGAATGTTATTATTTGAGCCCCTCATAATCTCTCATTGAGTCTTTCATAATCTCTCTTTTTAAAAAGAATTTTTAACATTCAAATGAATAAAAAGGACATTATAAATTTTAATTATACTTATTGTCAAATATTATAATGTTATCTCATTAAAGCAAAACTATCCTTACCACTTTTTTCCTCAAACACCTAATTTAAAACATCCAAAAGTGAAGTTTTATGTTTATAGGGTGATTTTGAAATAAGGAAGGATTAATTCAAGTATTGGCATTACAACCATGAAGAAGAAGTAAGTTCTCATTTGAATTTTAATATCCTTTTTTTTCTTTTGAAACAACTTTTGTTTAGTCACTATGAATTGAACATTTTTAGTTATACAAACTAAAAATTTTTAATTTATTTAGTTACTATGAATTAAACATTTTGAATTGTTTAGTTGCTACGAATTGAACATTACCTCGAGTAGGCGTTGTTTTCACACTGAGTACACTTGGGCTTCTTGAGATGATAGAGGGTTTTGGATGACATGTCTCAGTGCACGTTGAGGTGGCAACGACAACAGTATCGGTAGTGCTGTTTTCATTCCTCCAAATCTTAAATTACATTTAAATTACATAAGAAAATAAAGCAAAGCATCTTCGTCTTAGTTGCATAATTTTTCTAGTTATATGGATTCTAGGAAGATGGAGCTTGGAGAAGAAAAGTCGCATGCAAGTAGTCTTAGAGAAAACGAGCCATCTTGGAGAAGAAGAATAAAGACGCAAAAAGTGATAAATAGTCTTAAAAAAATTAAATTTTAAGGTATATAAAACGGGTAATTTTGATATTATTTAAATATATATGTAACTTATAATTTATAATTATTTTTAATTAAAGAAGGGCTTAAAGAGATATTATGGGGGCTCAAATAACAACGCTCTAATAGTATTGAACCCAAATATTTCATCTAACTGATCAAACCCATTCTGTCATCCCTATTTCAAATATGTTCATTTGGTTATTTGGTAATTACCAAATTACCAAATGAACATATTTTACTAAATTATCGAATGAACATATTTTAAAGGGGTCTAACACGATAAAAGATAATTAAAAAGATATAATCATGTCAAAATTTTTTATTATGAACATACTATTGGAGAAGTGGATTCTTGCTTCTCAAATGAATCTCAAACATGTTTAACCTAATTAATTACTGCTAATATAAGAAAATACGTCTTATTTAGCTTGAGCTAAGTTTGCCTTAAGGGAATTTTGATTTTGGAGTATGTTCCTCTTCCTTTCCTTTTTCATCAGGGATGAAATGTATATTAATTGTCTTTATCAACGAATGATCATATGCATAAACAATAATAATAATGACATAGAGAATAATGGCAAATTATATTATAAATTGTCATTATTAAGAATATATTTATTTTCTATTAAATAAAATTTGTGTTATCTTTATTAATGGTTTAGAGTGGATATTGGAAAAAATTTCAAACCATTTAAGTGGTTTTTTAATTAAGTGTCAAAAAGAAAAATTTTCGAAAACAATCATAGGCAAAACTTTTAGGGGATTTAAGAGAGAAAATATTATTAGTATATTAAATATATCTACACTTATGCATATTATAAAGTTCGAAACGGGTGTTGCCAAGTATTTTCAAATTAGTATTTCTATAAAAGTTGGAAATGGGTAATCCTGACTTTCTTTTAATCATTAACCATACTCATATATATGTAATCCTAACTTTTAAGGACATTTTCCTTAAATTTTGGAATTAGATGCATTGATACAAACAATCACTTTATGGGCCAAGGTTTAGTGGCTCATAAATGATTGGAAAGTCTGTATTTTTTTATTTTTTTAAATTCCCAAAATTATTAAGAGCTTTGAAGTGTCAAAATTCAACTAAATTTAGAATATTTTCCAAATCCAGGAGAGGCAATTGGCCTTCCAACTTAAATGGTTCTATCCGACCTTCAAAAAATATTCTTGGTTACATCCCTAAAATGATCAACAATAAAAGAATTGAAGGTTGCTATTACAAATTCACGAATCGTTTCTTTGAAAAATTTTATAATTAAATATGAAATTATAGTTTATTTTCACACTTAGTACTTCCATACTCTAACATTAAATACAAAACAAGTTCCAAAAATTTTAGATCTTTAAAAAATGAATAGTTCTATTCAACCCCCAAATTTAAACTCTTCAGTCCCCTTTTTTATTATTATATTCTCCAACAATTTTATCTCATAATAAAATTACAAATGATGACAAAAAAAATTCTAAACCAGATATATGACACAAGAATTCTAAACCACATATACGATGAGATAAAGTTTTGTTTTTGAAAAACAAATTATGTAAAGCTGTGCAATTGAGGTTCTACTGAGAAATACTCAATGCAAGCATTATAGATTGAACTGGGACTAACGATGTAGTAGAATTCTAGTCAAGTGACTTACAAAGGTGGGAAGAATGGTCGTTGATTGGAGAGTTTTACATGGATTGAGAAAATGTTGCATTGAAGAGAGATTAGTTTAATTACACAGGTTGTCACCAATATAATTTTGTTGGCAAAGTTGTAGGACCTTTCCGCATAGGTTGACACTTGAACTGCACACAATATTAAACACAACATGGTGCAATCAAAGTCTAAAACTCTCAAAACAATGTCTAGTCCGTAATTACGAAGATGAAGAGAAAGAGAGACAGAATTTGGGTTTATTAAGAGTTCAAAGATGAGAGTAAGTGTAAGCATGATTGAAGAGGGAGTAAGCTGTTGAGAGTGAGAGAGAGAGAGAAACTAGGTGATAAAATAAGATGAGAAGGAGACGAGTTAAGTGGGGTTATGTGAGGGAAAAAAAAAAAGAATTCAAACCTTTTCATTAAGTGAATTTGGAAATAGCGGTTGAAGAGTTAAAATGTGAGGCTAACTAGAACAACTATTAAAAATTATTCAAATCCACCTTGATTAATATATTCCAACAAGTTATTAGTCAGCAAGCTTGCCCATTACATTTTGTAGCTCACCAGAGCGAGGTTGATAACTGCACTTAAATCCAATAACTTTCTTATAAGGACATGCATTTACACCCACCATACATATTTATATAAAATAGACTTATTAAAGTACCTGTAAGCTTTAGCGGGAGTAAGAGATTGTAAATGGGGCTTTCGTCTGCCAGAGCGTTTGCGACTATGATACTATGTCAAAGCCTCTTTCGAGATTTAAGAAAACACAAACAAGCCATGGACATGTCTGAAGAAATGGAGTCACCGCTCAATTCTTCAATTGGGAATGAACGGGGGCAATCCGATCTCTCATTTCAAGACCTAAACTATCATCATCCCTTCAGAAATAGGTTCGGGAAGCTACGTAGGAGTCATTTGACTCGCTCAAATCAAAATCCAGCCTCCATTAGGGTATACCAAATAAGAATATCTCACATTGACATACAGTCCACTTAAGTTGTTCGTTTTATGCACACGTTATTCATTTTTATCTTCTTTAAGACATGTAAGGTGATTTCATTCATAGCAGTTATATATTCATACAAAAAAAGAGGGAGGAGAATAGATTTACAATTCTTTTCAAACATAGGAAAGGGAAAGAGGATTACATCCATTGTTCTTCATTAATAAATAAAGTAACTCTACTTTGGCACTTCAAATATAACATTCATTCATTTAAATATCAAATATAAATAATCAATTCAAGATCAATAGATAATGAATTCCTCACCACCATATGCGAATTTCTTCATTGTCTATTAAACCTCTTCAAGCATACACTCATACATTGATTTATTATATGTAATGGTCCCTCACCATCAATATGAGTCCACCACCACTTCATGGCATTCTAATCATATTTCTAATCATAATATATTCATACATTCATATATATTTAATCAAAATACAAAGCCATAATCTAGAATCATGGCACTTCAACCTAAATTTGATAATTCAATTATAGTAATTCTACCTATTGCTATTCTAGCATAATTCATACCCATTTCTAGCCTAAACATGGCATTTCTAGCCTAATTCATTCAATCAAAGTCAAACCAAGCTATTCTAGCTAAACCAAAGCGTTCAAGGGCGAGTAAGGTAATTCATATCTATTCTATGCTATTTCCTAGCATGCTTTAAAGCAATCATAAGTCCTCTTACTATGATTCTAATCATGTACTCATAAGCATGATTCTAGACATGTGCTCCTAAGCTTGATTCTAAGCACTTGCAAAGAAAATAAATTTCTAATCATGATTCTAATGGAGAAAGGAAAGCGACATACCTCGACATGCATTTCCACCTTGGAAAACAAATAAAGGATTAAACAATTCTATAAAATCCTAATCATGCTTCTAAGCATCAAAATGAATCCTAAAAATGCTAATTCTAAACAAGAAAAATAAATAATAGAATAGCAGGGAGAAGAGAAAACTACTCTCAGAATGTATACTTTCTAGGTTTAGAGCAATATAAAACGCTAAAAAAATATTAGACTAGAAAAGACTCCTTGGAATTCTCACAAGTGTGTCCTAGAGAGAGAGTAATATGATTTCTAGATGTCCTCCAAAGAGTGCCTAAGGTGTGCTTATATAGGCTTTTTTAGAGTGAAAAAGTGATAAAAAAACCAATGTGGAATTCGAATAAACAGTACCGCATGAACAATACAATGTGAACAGTGCCCCACTGTTTGACTGTGGGTCGACTGTTTGACAGTAGACCCTTCCTATTTTACAATTTTGTAATGCAATCTCTTCTGACCTTTGTCTATTCATTCGCCCCTAACTTTTGCGGTTAAACTCCAATTAGAAATCCATAAATTTTTATGAAAACTAGACATTCGCAGCTTTGTTATGGTATATGATTCATCATCAGATTCCTCCTGAATTAATTTCTGTGCTTTTTTGATATCATATATTAGTTTTTGAGACCTTTCATTGATTTCTTCTAACCTTTCCTTTCCTGGCTTCCAAAGGCATTTTGATCATTTCCATCACTTGGCATTCATCTTTATTTCATCATTGATCCTCAAAAATTTAGTGTCTACAGTTTATCCCCTACTTTAGAGAAGTCTGTGGGACCCAAAAATTAACAAAGTACTCTTACCTCTTCTTACCTGTTTCGGTTCTGACTTCTTCATCAACATTTGCACTCTGCTACACTTCTCAATGTCTACTCTCTTCTTTAATTCTTGCAAAAGAGGTGTGCCTACCAGAGGGCTAATGTGCACACTTGAGGCTAATTTGCCCACTCAAGTGCTAGTGTGCCCACTCAAGGGCTGATTAACGTTCTTCTAATGGATGGAACGCCTCCTTATGATATGTGATATGTACTCCTCTAGTGCTAACAAGTGTACCTTTTTAATGCATGGAATGCAGCCTTACGATGCATGATGTGCACTTTTCTAGTGGAGACAAGTGCATCCTTTAATGCATGGGGTGCATCCTTGTGATGCACAGTGCACTATTCTAGTGTAGTCAACTGCATCATTCTAATGCATGAAACACATCCTTAGGATGCATGATATGCATTAATTTTAGTCCATACGAATGCATTATCCTAATGCATGAAATGCATCCTTATGATGCACGATACGCGCGAACGAATGTATTATTCTAATGCATGAAATTAATCCTTATGATGCGTGATGTGCACTATTCTAGTACGAACAAATGCATTATTCTAATGCATGAAATGCATCCTTATGATGCGCGATGTGCACTATTCTAATGAGGATAAATGTATTATTCTAATGCACAAAATGCATCTTTATGATGCGCGATGAGCACTTTTCTAGTGCGGACAAATAGATTACTCTAATATACGAAATGCATCCTTATGATGCATCATATGCACTGCTCTAGTGTAGACAAATGCATTATTCTAATGCACAAAATGCATCATTATGATGCGTGAAGTGCACTTTTCTAGTACGGACAAATGGATTACTCTAATACATGAAATGCATCCTTATGATGCGTGATGTGCACTATTCTAGTGTAGACAAATGCATTATTCTAGTGAACAAAATGCATCATTATGATATTAAGATAGAACACTTTTAAGTTTATTTATTTCCTAGAGTTTGCTAGCACTCTTTAGTGTGTTTATTCTAAGGGCTTCAAACACTCTTAAATATACCTACTTGTTAGGGTTTTCAAAACTCTTTGGTGCGCCTCTTTTTAAAACTTGTGCCTATTCTAAGGGCTGATGCACCTACTTCAAGACTAGTGTACCTATTTGAGGGCTGATGTGCCCACTCCAAGGCTGATGTGTTTATTTAAGGGCTAGTATGCCCACTCCAGGGCTGATATGCCCACTCAAGGGCTAGAATGCATCCTTATGATGCATTCAATACATGTAGTGCCCCTGTTGTTTGACCGCTATCGGTCGGCTAGTTAACCGTTGGCTGGCTGTTTGACCACCGACGCTTCCTAGTTTACAATTTTACAATACAGTCCTTTCTGACCTTTGTCTATTTATTCACTGATAACATTTTGAATTCAACTCTGATTGGTGATTCGTAAATTTCTATGAAAACTAGTCATCCGTAGCTTCGCAACGATATATGATTCATTACCAGATTCCTCTTGGATTAATTTTTGTAATTTTTTGAAGTCACATGTTAATTTTTGAGACCTTTCATTGATTCCTTCTCACCTTTCGTTTCTTGGCTTCCAAGGGCATTTTTGTCATTTTCATCACTCGACATTCATCTTCATTTCATCATTGATCGTAAAAAATTCAGTGTCTATAGAGATACTTAACCTTTTATAGGGAAAAGCTTCCTCTCATGATTGCTTGCTGTAATTTCTGCAATTTCTCATGACTACATTTAAGAGTGACATGAGTGGTGGTGGTCATGGGTTGAGGTAATGCTTACTGGTATTGATATTTAGGAAGACATGAGTAATGGTAGTCACGGGTAGGGTTGGCAAATGGGCAGGGTGGGTCAGGGGTGGCACGTACTCAGCCCCGCCTCGCTCAATTGTTTTTTGTCCCGCCCCGCCCCGCCCCATTGCCCCTTTAAGGGAAGGGGTGGGGCGAGGCAAAAAAAATTGAGCGGATCTAGACCCGCCCTGCCCCGCCCCTGAACATTTATATTTTTACATTACACCCCTATAATATTTATATTTTTACAACTTCATCCCCCTGTATAAAGTTTATGTAGGTTTTCTTTTTATTGGCATTATGCAAACTAAATGGTAATTGTATAAATTAGTTATATCATTTAAAAAAATAGTGACCACTAATTACCATTTGATTTTGTTAGCAATAATGTTACATACTCTATTAGAAATAATATTAAAAGTATATTATTGCTTATAAACTAGTTAATTGACAATTTTTTAAATAGTTAATAATACAATTAAATAATTTTTCAATTAATTAACATTATATACATTTATAAAACATTAATAATTCAATTAATTAATTTAAATTATGATCAATCATATATTTAAGGTTATAAGATTGTTCTTATTATATTTCTATTTACATATTTAGAAAATAATATATTGATTATATTAAAAGTATACATTTTGCAAATGATGTTATTAATATTTCAATAATTTAATTAGTACTTAATAATCTATATCAAGATTGTATATATTATACAAATTTAATAACTAAAAAATATAAATATTTTATTTTGTCATTATAATATGATTAAATTGATGTTAATATACTAAAAGATGTTAATTATTAATTAAAATGTTACTTTTGTCAAAGGATTTTCATTGTTTGTAAAATTATGAAGAATTCACATATACAAAAAGTTAACAAATATAACCTAAAAATTACTAGACAGTCCTAAAATTTTAAAATATTGCAAATACACCCCTATATTTTGCGTGTCTGGGAGGGTCAACGGTTCCATGAGGTCGGACCCGAACCCGAACCTGGACCCGCTTCGCCCCCGACCAGGACAAAATAATTTTGCCCCGGACCCGCCCCAAACTAGTTTTGGGGAGGGGTAACCATTTTTATGGCCCACACTGGGGCCCTGGACCTGGGAGGTCAAATTGCCATCCCTAGTCATGGGTTGAGTTAGTGTCTTGGTGGCACTAATGTTTATGAGTCATGTTAATCTTTGTATGCCTATATAAAGTCTTATTTCCATTTCAATAATTCAAGTAGAATTTCTTCACAATAGGGTATTTTATTTTGTGCTTACCTCTCTTAGTCTAAGCAGTATTGACAGAAGTTCCAATTGTGTTTGTTCAACTTTTGAGTGTTGAGCATTTTTTTTTTCGAGTCTCATTTAAATCAACATCTGGTATTAGAGCCAAGTTATTTTCAGAATGGCAAACAATATTAGTTTGGTTTCTACACAACCAACAATTCCTCTATTTCAATGCAGTGGGTATGACGTTTGGAGCATAATGATGAAGACCTTTTTTATTTCTCAAGATTTACGGGAACTGGTGAAGAATGGCTACTCATATGAAGGAGTTTCTGTGGAGAATCACAAATACATCCATAGGAAAGATGCCAAAGCCTTGTTGTTGTTCAACAAGCTATTCTTAAATCCATTTTTCCTTGTATTTCTTTAGCAACAAATGTGGAGGAGGCATGTGATGCATTGCAAAAAGCTTGTCAGGATAATGCAATGGTACTCACTATGAAGCATTAAGCTCTTCATAGAAAATTTGAAACTTCACTGATGAAGGATAATGAGTCAATTCATGATTATTTTTGTTCTTTGATAGAAATTGTGAATCAAATTAGAAAATTTGGTGAGAATTTATCTGATGAAAAAGCTGTTGAAATGTTTTTGATAATCTTGGCTTTTAAATATGATTATATTGTGGCTGAAATAGAAGAATCTAAGGATTTAAGTGTACTATCAGTTGATGAGTTTCTTGGTTCACTTCTGTCTCATGAAGATAGGTTCAAAAGATATGATGAGCAGGTTGTCGAAAATGCTTTTCATACTAATTTGTAGATTGCTAAGCAAAAGCCAAGCAATACCAACAGTGGGAGTAATAAGGGCGTGGAAACAACTATTCTTCTGATAAGAAAGGAGGAAAGAATTATGACCAATCAGGCAACAACAAAATGAGAGTGGTAACAAAGGTGAGAGCAGTAATCGAAAGCCTTAATGTTATTATTGTAAAAGATATGGGCATATAGAACAATATTGTAGGCTTAAACAACAGTAAGCAAAATTTGCTAAAGAGAAGAAAGAAAAGGAAGAATATGAAAGATTGTTATTCTGCTAATGAATTGTCTAATGATATTTGGTATATTGATAGCGGTTGTAGCAACCATATGTCAGCAAATTTGTAGTCTTTTATTAGCTTGGACAAGTCAAAAAATATTCAAGTTAAGATGGGTGATGGAACAATTAGAGAAGCTCATGGGAGAGGTACTATGAAGGCAAAATCAAGTAAAATAAAAAATGTTTTATTTTGTTCGTGAGTTAGATATAAATTTGTTAAGTGTGAGGCAATTTTTGTTGGAAGGTTTCTAACTTGTTTTTGAGGATTTGACATGTTTTGTGTTTAGTGACAAGGCTAAAAATAATTTGTTGTTGAAAGTTCCTATGGCCAAGAACAAAATTTTTCCTCTTACACTTGATAGTGACACGCTTGCTTGCAAAGCTTCATTATTAGAGGAGAGTTGGTTGTGGCATCTTAGATATGGGCATTTGAATTTTGGAAGCTTGAAAATTTTGTCTCAACAAAATTTAGTAGTGGGTTTGCCTAGCAAAATTGAGCATGTTGTTGACAAATGGGAAAGTTGTGTGTTTGAAAAGCAACACAAAAATTCTTTTCCAAAAGGAATAGCAAGAAGAGCTACTAAGCTGATTGAGCTAGTTCATGGAGACCTTTACGGGCCCATGCGAGTTTCTTCCTTTAATAACAACTTATATTTTGTTGTTTTTGTTGATGATTGTAGCAGGATGACATGGGTGTAACTAAAGAAAAATCAGATGCTTTGCCCATTTTCAAGAAGTTCAAGAACCATATTGAAAAGAAAAGCAAATTCTCATTGAAGATTTTGAGAAATGATCGTGGTGGTGAGATTGTTTCCAATGAGTTTGACAAATTTTGTAAAGAATTTGGATTTGAATGCATTTGATAGCTAGCTATACGCCCTAATAAAATGGAGTAGCAGAGAGGAAAAACAAAAGTCTTGTAGAGATGGCTAAAAGCATGCTCAAAGCAAAAGATCTTCCAAAGAAATTTTGGGCAGAGGTTGTGCACGCTGCAAACTATATCCTTAATAGAAGTCCTATATCTGCATTACAAAATCAAAATCCTTTTGAAGCTTGGAATGGTTGGAAGTCGAAGGTAACACATTTTATGGTTTTTTGTTGTACTGCATATGTTTATATACCTTCACAAAAGCAACAAAAACTTGATGACAATAGCACGAAATGCATATCTGTGGGATATAGTAATAAGACAAAAGGATATAGACTTTTGAATCCTCTCATAAACAACTAATTATTAGTCATGATGCTGTGTTTGATGAGAGAAATGCTTGAAATTAGGGAGAATTACAACAATCTCCAGGTGTAATTTTTGAGAATGAGGTGGAGCATGACATTCAAATTGGAGAAGGCTCAAACTTATACACATCAAGAGGCTACCCACTCACTTCGTCAAGTTCCTCATCTCCAGAAACACCTCCAATGAAGATGAAGGCTTCAAAAGAAATATATGAGCAATCTAAAATGTGTTAGTTTATTGAGGTTACTGAGCCAAGTGTTTTCTAGGAAGCTATGAAACATAAAGAATGGTGTGTAGCAATGGATGAAGGAATCAAGGCATTGGAGAAAAATAAAACATGGGAGCTTGTAGACTTACCCAATAATAGGGAACTTATAGGGCTGAAATGGATCTATAAGACAAAATATAGATTAGATGGTTTAATTCAAAAATTCAAAGCAAGGCTAGTTGCCAAGGGCTATATGCAGCGCGAAGGTAATTTCGATGAAACTTTCACATTGGTAGCTAGATTTGACATTATTATAACTGTTTTAGCTATAGCAGCTCACATGAAATGAAGTGTCTTTTCGTTTGAAGTCAAGTCTACATTTCTGAATGGTTTTTTGGAAGAAGAGGTTTATGTACACAACCTTGAGGTTATGAAATTCTAGGTGAAGAAAGCAGAGTTTATCACTTAAAAAATGCAGTTATGACTTGAAACAAGCACCAAAGGCTTGGTATGATCGAATCAATGATCATTTCATGCAACACAGGTACAAGAGAAGTGAAAATGAGCCCATGTTGTATGTCAAAACAAGAGGTACAACTAAGGTGCTTCTTGTTTGTCTCTATGTTGATGATCTTATTTATACTGGTAATTGTGTTGCTTTGATGGATAAATTCAAGTCTATTATGGTTAATAAATTTGAGATGACTGATCTTGGATTGATGAATTATTTTCTTGGATTTGAGGTGCAACAATGTGATGCTGGAATTTTTCTTTCTCAAGAAAAATATGTAAATAATCTTCTTGAGAAATTTAATTTGAGGATTGCAACCCGGTAAAGACTCTTATGAACTTATCAAAAATGTAGTTTGAATGATGGGGAAGAAAAAATTGATGGACATGTTTATCAGAGTTTAATTGGGAGTTTATTATATCTGACAAATAGCCGGCCTGATATTATGCAAGCTACATGTCTTTTGTCAAGGTTTATGTAGAGTAGAAATTCATTATGGGGCAGCCACGAGGATTCAGAGATATTTAAAAGGGACTATGTCCTAGTATTCAGTACACTAATGTAGCTAACTTCAAGTTATATGGGTTCTTTGATAGTGACTTGGAAGGTTCCATTGATGATCGTAGAAGCACTATAGGTTATGTTTTTAATCTTGGTTCAGGTGTCATTTCTTGGATTTCTAAAAAGCAATCATCTACAACACTCTCATCCTTTGAAGCAGACTATATGGCAGTTGCTTCAGTAGCGCGTCAAGCAATTTGGCTTTGGAGAGTTTTAGAAGACATGATGCAGCAATCAAAATGAGCCAACAATTATCTTTTGGGATAATCAGTCCAGAATTGCAATGACGAAAAATTCAATTTTTCGTAGTCGTACAAGACACATTGATATACGACATCACTTCATCAAAGAAGTGGTTAAGAAAGGAAGCATTAAGGTGTCAAACCATAGTACTGATGATCAATTTGTTGATGTGTTTACAAAGCCTTATCTATGAGAAATTTTAGCGTTTTAGAGATTTATTAGGCATTATAGACATTCTACATTAAGGGGAAGTGTTAAAGTTAATGTCGAACATGTCACTATTTTTATGTTATTTGTTCCTATTTTTATGTAATTAATGGTTAGTCCATGTTATTTTTTGAGACCTAAATTGTAGCATTGAGTGGAGTTGTTTTTAGGAGTGACATGAGTGGTGGTGCTCATGGGTTGAGGTAGTGCTTAGTGGTACTGATATTTAGGAAGGCATGAGTAATGGTAGTCATAGGTTGAGTTAGTGTCTTAGTGGCCTTAATGTTTAGGTCATGTTAATCTTTATATGCCTATATAAAAGCTTATTTCCATTTTAATAATTCAAGTAGAGTTTCTTTACAATATGGTCTTTTATTTTGTGCTTATCTCTCTTACTCTAATCGGTATTGAGAGAAGTTCCAATTATGTTTGTTCAACTTTTGAGGATTGAGTATTTTATTTTGTTTGTCGAGTGTCATTTAAATCATGAAGTTCACACTTTGTTGCCTAATATTTAATAAATATTTACATGTAAGTCCAGGATTTCATAAATCTCTTGTTGGCTTTCTACCTTAGATCTCACATTGTAACTTTAATCTCTGCTTTAGTATGTTCAACCCTTCTCATTTTGGGTCCTTGGAAAAGCCTCTAAGCCTAGAAGATTTTCTTCAAGATAAAATACCAATTGCTGCCGACTAACAAATTTGTCTTTGCTCATATTAGTTGTTGCCAATTTGGTGTTTCTTTTGCTAGATTGGGGAGGAGAAACTCCAGAGTAGGTTTAAGACAATCCACTAGTGTTGGTCTTTATTCATGGTGGTCACAGAAGTCAAATTTTCGTGGAATCCCAATGATAATTGGGTTATTGCTAATGCAGTCATAGGTAAAATCATTCAAGACCACACATTTCATTGCATTCCTTTACAATATTGAATATATAAAAGAGCTCACAGCCAGTAGAGCATTACAAATATGAAAGTGAAATATTGTACATATATGATAACCATTGCTAGAAAGATTTGATTCTACAACCATGTCTCTAAATGCTTCAATTATGGAGCTTGATTGTTGCTGCGGCTTTGATTCAGCCTCTTATAGATGTTGTTTAGCAACTTTTTGTGAATGAGTAGTCCATTTTCAGTACTCAATATTTATGGTCAAATGAATTTATAGTAGTCTGTGACAAATTGACAATGATTGCGTAAGAGTACCCCTTTCTCTTGACGATTGACAAGTCATACTTCAACTTAATTAACAAATGACAGCCTCTCCTTAATCTATAGATTAAGCGACTTGACAGTCTCCATTACAATAATTGCATAATATTATAAGTATTGATTAAGAAGATTATTTTAGCGAATCCTTGATTCTGGTATGGCTATTTTGTCATCATCAAGCCAAATTAACCTCTGGGGTGTTATTTGATTATCTTTTAGAAGAATAAACAAGCATAGGATAGGCATTAAACGTTTAATTGTAACATTTTTTATCCTAACCAGACACTTGCATAAATCGAAGTAGCATGCGTATGTTATTTAGTACATTCAGAAACCGTACGGCCACACTACACAATACATGAAAGAAGGATATTCATAGACAAACAATATTCTCCAAAATTATGCTCTTGACTAAATAGGATTTAATGAAATCACCAACACCAAACAATTGCTTCTGAAGTTTTCTCTAAAAATGCAAGGTTAAAATAAAAAATCCTCAATCTATAACCTACCAGTCACCTTATATATATGAAGAACATTAATTATGCAAATAATTAACTTTAATTATCTTCCATGAATATATCAAGATAGAGATGTTCGCAGAAGAATTAAATCATAGATATTTCTCATTTCTCCACTTTTGACTACATAGGGTTCAATAAAATCATCCAGAAAGATCTTTAGCAATTGGTGTCTACCAAATGAGTCAAGTCCAATTGGACTCCACAAAATCATTTAATTTCAGAAATTTGATCAAACCTAGATTCTTTCCAGCAACTATCTACTGCCACCACCACAATCACAATCACAATCACAATTCCAAAGAGTTGTATTAGATGTATTCCTCCTAGGTCTCCCTCTTCCTCCTCGTCAGGAATCAAGCCTCTGCAAATAAATTAAAGAAATTAATATGGACTCTTGAGTTTGAAACAAATTGAATCCATATATATATATTTTTTCATCTAAAGAAATAAGAAGAAAATAAATAAACAAATTGAAACAGATGATGTAATATTGCTATTTAAGTCCAACATTTTGGAAGTTTATAGGGATAGTTTATACCTCTAGTGTTCTTGTTCTCTTTCAAGAGAGAAAGAAAGATGAAAATGAAATGTCAAATAGGAATCACAAATAAAGATCAATGAGTCAGTTATAACACTTTAAATTAAACAAAGAAAAAAAAAACAGAGAGAAACAAACCCTAGAAGATGAGATCTAAAAGGGAGACATATGTAAACATTATTCATGTGAAATAAACGAAACAAATAAATGAATACAATTAAAAGTCATTCTCGTTACCCTGTTGAAACAGCTAGTAATAAACGGTTCATCTAAATTCTTCTTACATGGGATGTACTTAAAATATATATATCCACTCTTTTTTAACTTTCATCTAAACGATTATTTTAATTATAACTTTAATCAAGGTGGGACAAAGACATTGTTACGGACATAAATAACGACATTCTACATAAATAACATTTTACTAAGCGTCAAATTATATTGAAGAAGTGGCTTCTTGCTTCTCAAATGAAACTCCAACGGGCTTAAGCAAATTAACCACTGCTAATAGAAATGACATCTTATTTACCACGAGTTGAGTTTCCCTTTAAAGGAATATCTATTGGATGCTTTTCATCAAAGAATGATCATATACAATGACAATAAAATGATAATCAATGAAATAGAGACAATAAGAAATATGATGAGAAATTAAAATATAGATCATCATTATAAAAATATATATTTATTTTTAATCATATAAATTCACTATGTATACTCTTTTCTAATTCTTATTGTATTAGTTGTTTTAGAGTGGATATAGAAACAAAAATTTTAAAGGATATAAGTGGTTTTTGAATTAAAAAGAAAATTTTCCGGAAAAAATCATACAAAATTGATTGTTTAAGTTACCGATTTTCCAAAAACTGAAGTATCTAATAATATATCTAAATCTAACATTTAAGTTTTCTTAGAGAGAGACAAATCCTAGGCAGATGAGGTCTAAAAAAGAGACATATATCAACATTATTGATGTGAAGTATATGAACAAATAAATAAATAAACTTAAAAGTCATTTTCGTTACCTTGAGTGGGAGTTGAAACGGCTAGTAATAAACGGCCCATCTAAACCTCTCTTACATGGGATGTACTTAAAATATATACGTGCACTCTTCCGTGACTTTAATTTAAACTACTCTTTTAATTATAATTATAATTATAATTAAGTTGGGAACTACGAAGAGATTATTAGGCCCATAAATAACGACATTCTACGAAAATAACCTTTTACTAAACGTCAATTAGATTGAAGAAGCAGCTTCTTGCTTTGAAATGAATCTCCGACGGGCTTAAGCCAATTTAACCATTGATAATGTAGATGAGAAATGACATCTCATTTACCACAAGTTGAGTTCTCCTTTAAAGGAATATGTATTTGATGCTCTTCATCAAAGAATAAATTATAACAACACAATAAAATGATAATCAATGAAATACAGACAATAAGAAATATGATGACAAATTAAAATGCAGATTATCATTATAAAAATATATTTTTTTGTAATCAAATAAATTCACTATGCACCATTCTTTTCTAATTCTGATTGTATTACGTCTTTTAGAGTGAATATAGAAACAAAAAATTATAAGGATAAAAGTGGGTTTTGAATTAAAAAGAAAATTTTCCAAAAAAAATTATACGAAATTTAGTGTTTAAGTTTCCAATTTTTCGAAAACTTAAGATTTAATCATAAGTGTAACTCTAACTTTTTAATTTTTTTTTTTAATTGACACTGGACATTCAAACATATAACCGTTAGATTAACTTAATTTTGATACCATATTAAGTTATCATAATGTAAAAAGTTTAAGTATATAGGTGTACAGGTTTCGCTCTAATAATTAATAGATAAGAGAGGAATCATTAACAAACACTTGAGGTTAAGGCCATAAGAACCAAATCCAAATCATTGAGCTACTCACAGCCCATATACAAAAATGCATGTTATTTACCTCGAGTTAGGTTCACCTTCAACAAAATTTGATGGTTTGGGACTCTTGGGATGTGGTTCCACTCTCTCTTCCTCTTCATCAAGAATCAAGCACCTGCAAATAAATTAAACAAATTAAAACGGACTTCGTGTTTTTTCTCCTATAAAATAGCTGGACAAATTAAGACAAATGATGTGATATTGCTATATATGTAACTATAACACCAATTTGTGAGTTTGTATCTATACTGTTATCTCTAACGTAATTCAAAAAACTATCTCTTTTAAGAGAGATCAATTAAAGGTAGAGGGAAATAAGCATATGATTGTAGGGTTTATTTAAGAGATCTAGGACATCTCACTTCGACCTAAATATTTACAAAAGGATAAAAAGTTATAAAATCAACAAGAGTTCCTAGATGAATTCATTTCAAAGTTCGTTTTGTATAATAATAATCAAAACAAAATTAAACTTTTGAGATATTCATTTTAGGAAATAAATGATTATAAAAACAAAATCAATATATTTTAATTTAACGTCTTTAATATACTAATTAAGTAGAATTAAAATAAAACTCTAATTAATATCTTTTATTGTATATAAAGTTCAAAGTAGAAGTTATAAATTACTTGATAAAAAGATCAAATGAATTTGACCATAAATTATATACATGGCCCAGGTTTGATAGTCTAATTTTCTCATTTTTTAAAATTTACACAATTGTTTGATCATTGGTTCCAATCATTTGAACTTCTAGGAATCAATTTTTCATGTGATTAAAAAAAAGTAATGTATTTGAATTTGACATTATTAATTAAGTAGAATCAAAATAAAATTCTAACTAATACTTTTTATCGTATACGAAGGAGCTAAATATAAATTAATCATGCCAGTTTAAAACTTGAATTTTTAGAAAAAGAAGGGAAACAAATCCCAAGGAGATGAGATCTAAACGAGAGACATATGTAAATATTATAGACGTGAAACAAATGAACAAATAATTAAATAAAGAAAATTAGAAGTCATTTTCGTTACCTTGAGCCAGACCCTTCACAATCCTGCGTGCAATGAAAATGAACCCCACACTCTCTCACACTTTTGTCAATATTGTAAAGATTTTTGAATTGGATCAATGCTTTTTCATTCCTCATCTTCTTCATCACATCCTTGTATCCCTCATCTTGTCGGCCCAACACATTGACTGGTTCATGACCTATACCTTCATTGAACCCCAGTAACACATGAAATGACTGGGCATACAGGTATCGATCATAATGATTACATGGAGGAGATATTTTATACTGCTCTATCATATCATCTTCGGTTTTAATATACAAGTTGCAGGTAAGTAGAGCAGATAAAGTTGGGCAACAAGAAAGTTCTGCTATAACAACGCAAATATTGAGACCTATGAAGTTTTTATTCTTCCAATCTGGTGGCTGCCTCAGAGTTATATAAGATAGCCTGCTTTTCATGCTAAACCATTTTGGAACTTTGTCTCCAGGGTAACAGATACAATCACAAATTTTCGAACGAGTTTCCTGTATCAGTATAAATCATCGTTTGTAACGTAATTTTAATATTAGATTTTCTAAAACTATACATATAATAAAATAATGTAACATCATATAAAAGAAAAGAGAGTTGGATTAAAGACACACCTTATGAAGAGTATCCATCGATAGATTCAATTTCGAACAAGAGGCAAAATTTATCATTTGTGGTCTGGACCCAGATGAGAATAGAAATGATAAATCTGATATGAATTCCAATGACCCGCAACAAGTTGCATCCAAATTTATACCCCTTGGAAGTTCTGGTAAAGACCTAAGCCTTCTACACCAACTTATATGTCCAAAGAACGCAAATTAGAAAATTCTTTGATTCTCGATGGTATGCTCTCAAAGTAATTATTAGACAGAACTAGTTCTTGTAGAAAGGATAATTGGCCAAGATTATCAGGTAACTCTCTGACTTCACAGCAAGAAATCACCAGATGCTTCAAAGACCTCAGAGCTGAAAAAGCATTAAATACCCAATACAATGACACTTGATCTCCACGTGCATTTGGGGATAAAAGGTCTTTTACATTTGCACATTCAAGATAGATCGGACTACGAAAAATGTCAACTGTCTCCAATGCTTCCAAATTTCCAAAATCATCAAGTACTCTTTCAAGTAGAGAGTAATGATTCAGAGAAAGATATTGAATACGTTTACACTTGAAAATGTCGCTTGAAAGGCTTTCAAGCTGTGAACAGTCATGAAGACTCAAATGAACTAGTCTTGATTGATCTTCAATAAACGGCAATTCTTTTATTGTTGTCGAACTCAAATCTAACTTTTCCACTTTACATGAGATATTTGGAGCCATCTTGAGTTTTGAACAGCCATAGAGAATAATAGATTTGGATTGAACGAAATCTGGAAGACTAATAAGTTTTCTGCATGAGCTAACATCCACTTTCTCAAGTTTATCGAGATTCTCAATAGACGATGAATTGATATCTGACAAACTTCTACAACCATCTAGAATCGACTCTTGAAGATTTAGAGCTTTCGAGAGATTCGGAATACATGTAAGGCATGTGGATTCTCCAAGATCAATATGTTTCAAATTTACCAGATTCTGTTAGAATGGAAAAAAGGGACCAAGTCAAATTAACATCTCTTATATTTATAATTTACAAGATAAATAACAACATATAAATACAAACCTGGATGCCATTCCAGAGTTCCTCAACTCGGCTGTAACGCATTTCCAGTCGAACAAGATTCTCTGCATCTAATTGCAATGATTTTAGCGGGCAACCTATCCACATGAAGACCTTAGTGGACAAATATTCTTCAAGCTCTTCAAGACCATGCAACTTATTTTGTTCATTATCTTGGTTTGATGATGAATCATAATACAAATAATTTTTCGGGTATGTGACTTTTGAGTTATATACGTGGAAGAACCTTAGGTTATGCAACTTTTTAAAAGCATGACGGTTCAATGTTATGCTGCTTCTAATTTCACCTATATCCAAGGATATGTCTTCTATTGCTTCTGTCCCCTAAAATTAACAAAAGATGGTAAGTTAGCATAAAAATATTAAATTCTGAAACATTAACTAACAATTATAAAGCACTCTTACAAAAAGTTCTATTAATTATTCTCCTTTAAAATGAATTTACTCTTATAATATTAATATTAAATTTAATTAATCGAAACCACCAGAGCTCAAGCATAACCCCATTTCAATGATAATCTACATGGAGCAGCTAACATTCTAGCAAGTGGTAGTGCTAGCTCAATCAAATTTAAGTCTCCTAAGCGGAAATTTGTGATTTGAATTCTTGAAAATTCAAAATAGATATTAATTAAACTTTTTGTTAAAATTTGCTTTTAAAAGAAAAAAAGGTTACAAGCAAATAACTTTTATTAATAAATAATGAGCATCAAGATAACAACAAAAGAAGACTTGATTGAAATAAGTAACTATTGGTAATTGAAAATAAAAAATAGAGTTGGAAAACTACGGGGAGTATTAGATCAAGATAGAACATATCATATACATATTTGTTTTCATAAATTAATGCTAGACCTCTCTATATCTTCAATATAAAACTTTTTAAAAATACAAACTTAACTATTGAGATGTGAGAATGCATGGAATGTGAAAATTAATGAAAGAAAAAGAAAAAACTTTTGAAAACAATTACATACATATAGAAATTTCACTTGCAAAAAGTAGAGATTTAAATTATATAATTCGATTGTAATTAATATCTAAATAAATAGTATAAATGGGACATTAATGCTTTTGGGCTCTCACCGTATTTCTTCGTAATACATTGTATATATCCTCATAATGCCACAACCGACTTCTTCTGCCAGGATCAATGGATTCTTGCTGAACAATTTCCTTACCCATTTCTTGAAGCAAATCATGCATTGTTATGATTTCCTCATTCGATGTGCTTTGATCAAACAATGCCAAGGTTTCCTTATGGGATATAGTTATGAGAGACTTATCAATGAGACGATCTACTCCAGTACATGTAACAAAGCCATTGGCATTCAAGATGTCTTGTACAAGACATCTTCTCCATCCTTTAAAGAAACATGCAATATCCAAAAATATCCTCCTCTCTTCAAAATCTAGTCCATCATAACTTAATTTTAGTATCTTTTGGATATCTTCATGAGGAATTTTTTCTAGTTTATCCATTTTACTTTCCCATACTTGTTTTGTCTTGTCAAAAAGACAAGAACCTAAAACTTTAACAGCTAATGGAATACCTATGGAATATGTTACTATCTTCTTAGATAGCTTCATAAAATCTTCAGGGGGATGGTTTTGCTTAAAAGCACACTTACTAAAAAGTTGAAGAGCATCATGATCACACAATCCCCTAACCTCATATATATTACCACTCTCCACCCCACAAGTGTTCAGTATCTGTATATCCCTTGATGTTATTATGACAAGACTTCTCGAATTCAAGAGTGAAAGATCTTGTATTAAGTCTTGTATTTGCCTAGGATCAGTGACATCATCAAAAACTATAAGAACCTTCTTACATCGAAGCCTCTCTATTGTGTAATCATATTCTATACTGACATATCTCTCCTCTAATAGTGCAGAAAGAAGTCTCTCTTTCAAGGAAGACATTTCACTTCTTCTCTCTGACACTTCCCTAACATCTTTAGCAAAATAAGAACTTTCAAATTGGCTTGAAATTTTGTTGAATACAGCATGGCTAATCGTTGTCTTACCTATTCCCCCCATTCCCCAAATTCCTACAATGCGAACACCTTTTGATTCTTTGCACAATAAAGATTCAATTTTTTGTTGGCTAAATTTTATTCCAACCAGATCCTTGTTATCACTTGGACATAATTTGTTTAATCTACGCAAGATTTCCCCCGCAATTTTCTCTATAAGTACATCTTCTGGCCTGCATGCCGTGTAGAAAGAAGAAACAAAAGTTAGAATAAAAAAAATAAAAAATAGACAGCATAATTTTCTTTCCAACTGCTGATTTAGTGAAGATATTTTTGTATCTTCCAATTCAATTCACTAATAAGAAATATCTGTACTCTTTAAAAAATGAAAAAGAAAAATAAAAATGAGAGAGTAAAGCGTTACGAAAGAATAGACAATTCAAGGAGAATCAAAACTTACATCTCGTCGTTTATAAGGCAGCCAGAAAGATTGGCTGCTTCCTCTAAAGCAGATTCCCATCCCTTCAAGTCCTCTGATCTCTCTTTAAAACGTTTCTGAAGCTTCTTAAATGCTTTCCCAAAAGCTGAAGTCTGTCTTCTTTTAGAGACGTTCCTTATATCTGATGGATCTACATGATAAAAAACTGGTATTGCAATCTGTCCGCGTGTTCTCTTGCATAAAAGGATTTCTTCAAGCTCTCGGAGGCACCAGCTGGAGTCTGCATAATTTTGTGAGAAAATGATAACGGAAATCTTTGATGCTTTAATATTATTCAAAAGAGAAGAGGAAATATCATCTCCTCTGTCAATTTGGTCATCCTTGAATGTTTTGATCTTTTTACGACACAAAGCCGCATGGAGGTGGCTTGTAAAATTGTTGCGGGTGTCCTTCCCTCTGAAACTAAGGAAAACTTCATACTCCAGTTGACGAGAGACAAAAGACGAAGAAGAAGAAGCCATTATCATCCACTGAGTAGAGACCCAGCTAATACTCAGATCGGTTAAGACGCTGCACAAACAAAACCAAACTAATCAAAGCCATTATCATGAACCACAAACGGAAAAGTAAATGTAAAAAGAAAGAAAACATTAATGAAATATGAACAAGCGAGAGAGATTTACAAACGGAAGAAATCAGAATTCTGAGCCTCTTCAAAATTGAAGATCCACACAATTGATACGTAGAGACTCGTCAAAATCACTAGGCAAATGCGAATGTGAATGTGAATGCTCCAGAATATCTTGAGAGTGCCTTCCACGAAGCTTCCTCCTAATAACATTGATAATGAGAAAACTGAAAAGATTCGTACAATCATCTGAGAGTGCAGTACGTCATGTGAAAACTGAAAAGAGATGTCAGGTTGTCGGTCAAAGTAAACTTTATGAGAATACAGCTGACGCACTATCTTGAAGAAGAAAGAACTGTAAGGGGTTGAAGACCTAGATGACATCTTGCTTGTTGGAGACAATGACTTGCCACCGAAGTTTTATATGCCAAATTTGTCCAAGTACAACGGAGAGGGCAATTCAAAGATGCACTAAAGACAATATGTTGTTGTCATGGCCACCACTCATTTGTCAAAGGAGTACATCTTGAAGTATTTCACACTCTCCTTAGAAGACAATGTGGTAGTATGGTATCATGATCTTCCGAAGAAAGTTTGAGAAGATTGGGAGTAATTGTCCGAATAGTTTGTAGAATGATATCGTCATAATACCCTATTGGGGGTAACCTTGAGGGATTTGGGGACAACTCACCAAAAGCCCAATGAGACCTTTTCCGAATACTTGGTTCATTGGAGGGCAAAAGTTGCCAAGATCACCATGAGACTTGTGGAGAAGGAATAGGCCCGTATGGTGATCAATGGAGCCCATTCTTTCATTAGTGATAGACTTCCAGGCTTTTCCATTTAAATTTTCAAAGACTTATATGATTCAAGCCTTCAAATAGAAGATTTAGAGGTTAGCCAGAAGAGAAACAAAAACAACTACCCAAGAAGAAGTCAAGGGCAGTACCATCAGGCCGGTGGGTCTAGAACAAAGAATGTTAAGGTTGTTAGAGATCTACTATAAGAGTATAGATGTTTTTTTTTTTTGTAATATGCAAACATTGTTGTTATAAATGAATAAAAGTTATTATTTATAAATTGCATAAATACGATTGTATCAATGACTAAAGGTTCCAGAGCTTGCACATTGATAAAGTCTCCATATATATGAGATATATCTAAGACATATAACTTTGTTATAGCTTAAAACTAGTTTACGACCTATAAACAAAAGCTAGGCACTTTGTTTCGACAAGGTTATTCTATTGTTTATCTTCAATGGGGAAATTGTGAGTCTCTAACCAATTGAAATAGAGACTTTAGGATAATAACATTTGTGCATTATGAATACATTGAACACAGACCATGTAGAAATTATCCATTTGGTGAAAATACCGTGACTGAGTGTGAATTTTTACACCCACGCACTGAAGACATTCCTACCTTAATCCTGAGTGGGTAGTGTATCTCTAGTATGCAAGTTATGGTCTTTTACTAGGATAAAAATTGAGACCTACAAGTGAAAGGTCAATACCTTAGCTAGTTCAAATTGAGTTAAGGTCAATACCTTAACTCAAAATGATAAGAAACGAAAGATATCACTCATTATTTTTAGAAAGTTGGGTGGGATAATTTAAGAGATACTAAAATTTAGGAACAAAAAGTGAAATTTAAATTGATGATGAGTTGGATTTAAATTGATAGTGACTTGGCACTATATGACAATTTATGATTCGTTAGATGTACCACATCAACAAAATTAGGTGGTATGCCAGGTGCGTGTAAGTATTTCTCCTAGATCTGTCATATGCTCCATAAAACTAGAACTATTACAGTGAGTTCTAACATTATCCCTGCAATCACTAATTCAATAATTTATATTGGTGAAAAGAAAATAATCATCACCAATTATGAGCAAAATTAATTAAACATAACAAACCTGATTACCTTGTGTTAATACATATCATTATCTCTATCTCCCCACAGGATACAATTGAGGCTAGCGTTAAACAATTGGGGTAGCTATTGAGAGTCTGATGCAATTGATCCTATTTATAAAACGATAGATTTCCCAAGAAGATAATTTGATGCAAAGTTAAAGAAATAGATAAATTGAATAATAGTTTAAAATTTAATAAATTGATAATAATGAGAATGAATTACAAAGCTCGCGTAAACTAACTAATATATAGGCTTAAATAATTTTAATACCTATAGAATAAGTAAAATGAAAATAAGAAAATAAAATCCTCCTAATAATAAAATATCATGGAATAAGCTAAATTGTCCTAGTACTTGTAGAATAAGAAAATAAAATCTTATGAATAATAAAATATCCTAAAATACTAAAAATCTTGATTAGACTCAAATAAATCGAAACAAAAAAAATTTTTAGCATAACTTGGAATGCAATTGAATTTATCTTAAAACAAATAAGACTCAAAATGGTCCTACATTAGGCTCCTCCTTTTGAAAAGAATTGGTCCTCGGGTTGTTTTGATATAACTCCTGATCATCCTCATGATATGCATACAAATCTTTGACATTAAAAGTATTAGAAACATTCCAATCATCCGTAATTTGCACCACATATGCATTGTCATTTATCTTTTTGGAGATTTGTGAAGGACCATACTTCTTGTTTTGAAGATTCGATTGAACACCTAGAAATATGTTTTTCCTCATATGAACCATTACCAAATCTCCCTCTTCGATCACCTTTTTCCTCTCGTGCACATCTACATCACTCTTGAACCTTATATATGCAACTTCCAAGTTTGCATGTACAAACTGTTGGATCTCAAACGCTTTGTCGCCATGTTTTTAGCTAAAATATTATGCCTGTCATTACTTGGTAAGGATACCAAGTTAAAAAATTGGCACGAAGGATGGATATAAACTATAGTGAATGGTGCCTTTTTTTAGAACGATTGGGCATTTTATTGTAATCATACTCAACTTATGGCAAAACTGCATCCAATTGCTTTGGCTTGCCGCCAACGATACATCTCTGTTGACTCAGGTATGGCAACCCAAGAGGGGGGGTGAATTGGGCTTTTATTTATAAAAACAGATTTAGAAAACTTTTCTTGAAAGATCAAAATTATTTAACTCTTTCTTTGAGAATAAAGGTGAAGAAGATGAAAATAGAATGCAATCAAGAGAATATCAATAAAGAACAATCACAAGTGCAAGTAAATATAAAGAGATAGGGATAGAGAGAGTGCAAACTCAATTTACGTGGTTCGGCAAACCTTGCCTACGTCCACGGGCTCCTAGCTCCACGAGCTAAGCTTTCCACTAAGTTGCAGAAATCTTTACAACTTGCTTGATGAACAACCTCACCAAGACTTTTTCGTTCAACCCTTGATAACACCACACCAAGAGTTCTTCTTGATGAACAACCTCACCAAGGCAACTTCCTTCAACTCTTGATAACACCACACCAAGAGTTCTTCTTGATGAACAACCTCACCAAGGCAACTTCCTTCAACTCTTGATAACACCACACCAAGAGTTCTTCTTGATGAACAACCTCACCAAGGCAACTTCCTTCAACCCTTGATAACACCACACCAAGAGTTCTTCTTGATGAACAACCTCACCAAGGCAACTTCCTTCAACTCTTGATAACGCCACACCAAGAGCTCTCTCAAGGATAACTATTATCCTTTACAAGAATATCTCACTCTTATCACAATACAAGAACAAAGATAATTTTTACACAAAAGTATAACTCTCTTCAAAGAGTAGATAAAGAATATAAAAGCTCTCTAGACTTGATATTTCTCTTGTTTTTTGCTTGATGGATTCTTCTCTTGTTCTTGCTGAATGCATGGGAGAAGGGCTCCTTTTATAGGCAAATTAGATGAACTTAATCAAGTGAAGACATCAACTCCAAATTTTCTGCCCGCCATAAAAACCGTAATTTTGTCTGCCATTTTTGTCAATGCTCCGTTTGAAATTTGAAAATATGCAAAACATGAAAGATCTGGACATTTGAATAAGCTTTCCAACTCATCAAGAACCAAGTAATTTGGATATCTGAAGCTTAAGATATGGCCAAAACACCATTCGGTGCTCATGTGACTTGATTTTTCTTTCATGTGTCAGTCCACCAATTTGCATGTGTATTATGTTAGCTTTCTGCTTGAAATTTGAATTTCTTCCAAGAATATGAAATCTGATGCATTGAATAATATTTCCAATGCCATAAGAATCAAGTCATTTGGATATCTCTAACTCAAGATATGGACAAAACATCATTCAGTGCTCAAATGAGTTGATTTTTCTTCTGTGTGTCAGTCCACCGAATTGCATGTCAATTATGTCAGCCTTCCACTTAAAATTTGAATTTCTTCAAAACATATGAAATGTGACTCATTAAATCTTCTTTCCAATGCCGCAAGAATCAAGTCATTTTGATTTTTCTAGCTCAATATATGTCCAAAAGAGCATTCAGTGCTCATGTCAGTTGCTTTCATTTGTCTTTCAACTTGCATAATGATTTGGACAACCTTACACTCAAAATTTGAATTTCTTTAAAACATATGAAATGTTATAAATTGAGTAAGCTTTCCAAAGGCTCAAGAATCACGTCATTTGGATATCTATAGAGATATATATGACCAATTGATTGAACATTACTCATGTGTCATATTTCTTGAATCAAACCTTGTTCTTAAACTTTGGTGCCTTTAACATGTAGTCTTCTCCTTAGCTTCAACACTTCATTTTAATAAGCCTCTTCTTGATTTTAAATTATTTCAATGATCTTAATCTTGCACATAAATAAACATGTTAGTAAATCTTAATTAATCAATGTGTATTGTTATCATCAAAATTATCATGTAGCCTTAGGTCTAACAATCTCCCCCTTTTTGATGATGACAAACCATTGATTGCTTTTAAATAATGTCTAAAATCAATAATGAAAATAAAAATAAGAATAAACAAAAAGATGGCACTTGTTATGAATATAAGCAATCTTGCCATTTCTCCCCCTTTTGTTATTATCAAAAAGATGTAATCAAATTAATTACTCCCCCTAAATATATTCTCCCCCTTAACATATGCTACCATTCAAAGATTATCATATAAAAGCAAAATTAATACATATCTAACATGCCTAATCTCTTCTAATTATGCAAAATCTATCTTGACTAAGGGCTTTAGTAAATATATCGGCTAATTGTTTTTCGGTAGGAACAAATTCGAAAGAAATATTACCTTCTTGCACATGATCTCTAATAAAATGATGTCTTATTATTACTAACATCCTTAATCACATATCTATTAGGCTCAAAAGCAACAAAATATTCCTTATCACACAATTGACTAATTATAATCAAATCATGTTTCAAACCATTAACAAGCAAAACATTTTCAATAATAAGTGAAGAAGGGTTACCAATATCACCATGCTCGATTACCCTTCTTTTAGCATTATCACCGAAGGTCACATATCCTCCTTTCTTCATAATTAATCTTGAGAACTTGGAGGCATCTCCGGTCATATGCCTTGAGCATCCGCTATCTAAGTACCACTTGTGTTTGCCACTCATTTGTTTCTACAATCAATACTCAAAGAGCGACTTTTTGGTACCGAAATGTTCTTGGGTCCTTGGGGGTTAGTTATAGTACTTTTTGGAACCCATATTTGTTTCAAATTAGGATTTCTCTTAATATAACAAAAATGCACTTTGTGTCCTTTTCTTCCACAATAAGTACATGAATTATTAGGATTATTCCTAGAAGATGTATGAACAAAATAGTTTTTAAAACACTTTTGATTTTTATGAGTTTTATATCCTAACCCTATTTTATCAAAAACACACATTTGGTTTTGTAACATAGAATTCAAATTTTTTGTACTTTTTGTAAAACTATCAACAACATTTCTTAAGTCATTATTTTCCTTTTTCAAAATAGCATTTTCTTTGTCCAATTTATCAAAATCTTTTTGTTTTAAAATATCATTTTCAGTTTTTAATAAATGTATTTGTTTTTCCAAACTTTCAAATCTTTTTGCTTTAAAATTTCATTTTCATTTTCTAAGGCTTCATTTATTTCCACCAACCCTTCTAATTGAGATAACATTATTTTTTACTTCTTTTTGAAAGCATTGATTTTTGAATTTTGTTTATCAACTTCCATATTTAAATTTTGAAATGCTTCAAGTAATTCATCATATGAAAGCTTAGGATCATAATTTAGAATACTTACCTCATCTTCTCGTAAAGCCATGAAGCACATGTTTGCCATTTCACTATCTTCTTCTTCGGTAGAGCTAGCCTCACTATCATCCCAATTTGTGGCTTTCATTGCTTTGGATTTCTTGTCTTGATTCTTGAAGTATGGACAATCCATTCTAGAATTCTTGTTGAATCCTTGGTTCTTTCTAATCATCCTTTTTAACTTTCTTGTGATGAATACAAGATCTTCATCATCTCTTTCATCGTCGGACTCATCATCTTCTTTTGTTGAAGATTTGAAAGCGATATTTTTCTTTTTCTTGAAATCTTCTTCATTCTCCTTCAAGGTGATTTCATGAGTCATGAGAGAACCCATAAGTTCTTCTAATGGTCGTTTGGTGAGGTCCTTTGCTTCTTGAATTGCCGTCACCTTTGGCTCCCAAGATTTTGGTAGACACCTAAGAATCTTTCTCACCATTTCAACATTAGAATAAGATTTACCAAGAGATTTCAAACTATTAATAATATCCGTAAATCTAGTAAACATTTCAGAAATTGATTCATCCGATTTCATCTTAAAAAGCTCATAACTATGAACTAGCATACTAATTTTGGATTCTTTCACTTGACTAGTTCCTTCATGAGTTACTTCAAGTGTGTGCCATATTTCTTGTGCCGTAGAACAAGTAGATATTCTATTAAACTCATTTCTATCTAGAGCACAATATAACACATTCATAGCTTTAGCATTCAAACTCAATTTCTTTTTATCATCTTCACTAAACTCTTTAGGTTCTTTAAGCATGCATTCCCATTTTCAATTTTGGTAGGAACAAAAGGTCCTTCCAAAACAATAGACCACAAATCATAATCAAAAGATTTCAAGAAAATACTCATTCTAGTTTTCCAATAAGAGTAATCACTTCCATTAAAAAATGGAGGTCTAGAGATGAAAGCCCCTCAACATATGAAGTTGAATTAAAAGTTGCCATAGCTCAAAATCGGTTAAGATTTAAAAAAAATAGCAACCTTGCTCTGATACCACTTGTTGACTCAGGTATGGCAACCCAAGAGGGGGGGTGAATTGAGCTTTTATTTATAAAAACAGATTTAGAAAACTTTTCTTGAAAGATCAAAATTATTTAACTCTTTCTTTGAGAATAAAGGTGAAGAAGATGAAAATAGAATGCAATCAAGAGAATATCAATAAAGAACAATCACAAGTGCAAGTAAATATAAAGAGATAGGGATAGAGAAAGTGCAAACTCAATTTACGTGGTTCGGCAAACCTTGCCTACGTCCACGGGCTCCTAGCTCTACGAGCTAAGCTTTCCACTAAGTTGTAGAAATCTTTACAACTTGCTTGATGAACAACCTCACCAAGACTTTTTCCTTCAATTCTTGATAACACCACACCAAGAGTTCTTCTTGATGAACAACCTCACCAAGGCAACTTCCTTCAACTCTTGATACCACTACACCAAGAGTTCTTCTTGATGAACAACCTCACCAAGGCAACTTCTTTCCACTCTTGATAACACCACACCAAGAGTTCTTCTTGATGAACAACCTCACCAAGGCAACTTTCTTCAACCCTTAATAACACCACACCAAGAGTTCTTCTTGATGAACAACCTCACCAAGGCAACTTCCTTCAACTCTTGATAACGCCACACCAAGAGCTCTCTCAAGGATAACTATTATCCTTTACAAGAATATCTCACTCTTATCACAATACAAGAACAAAGATAATTTTTACACAAAAGTATAACTCTCTTCAAAGAGTAGATAAAGAATGTAAAAGCTCTCTAGACTTGATATTTCTCTTGTTTTTTGCTTGATGGATTCTTCTCTTGTTCTTGCTGAATGCATGGGAGAAAGGCTCCTTTTATAGGCAAATTAGATGAACTTAATCAAGTGAAGACACCAACTCCAAATTTTCTGCCCACCATAAAAACCGTAATTTTGTCTGCCATTTTTTTCAATAGCTCCGTTTGAAATTTGAAAATATGCAAAACATGAAAGATCTGCACATTTGAATAAGCTTTCCAACGCATCAAGAACCAAGTAATTTGGATATCTGAAGCTTAAGATATGGCCAAAACACCATTCGGTGCTCATGTGACTTGATTTTTCTTCCATGTGTCAGTCCACCGAATTGCATGTGTATTATGTCAGCTTTCTGCTTGAAATTTGAATTTCTTCCAAGAATATGAAATCTGGTGCATTGAATAATCTTTCCAATGCCATAAGAATCAAGTCATTTGGATATCTCTAACTCAAGATATGGACAAAACATCATTCAGTGCTCAAATGAGTTGATTTTTCTTCTCTGTGTTAGTCCACCGAATTTCATGTCAATTATGTCGGCCTTCCACTTAAAATTTGAATTTCTTCAAAAAATATGAAATGTGTTTCATTAAATCTTCTTTCCAATGCCGTAAGAATCAAGTAATTTTGATTTTTCTAGCTCAAGATATGTCCAAAAGAGCATTCAGTGCTCATGTCAGTTGCTTTCATTTGTCTTTCAACTTGCATAATGATTTGGACAACCTTACACTCAAAATTTGAATTTCTTTAAAACATATGAAATGTTATAAATTGAGTAAGCTTTCCAAAAGCTCAAGAATCATGTCATTTGGACATCTATAGAGATATATATGACCAATTGATTGAACATTACTCATGTGTCATATTTCTTGAATCAAACCTTGTTCTTAAACTTTGGTGCCTTTAACATGTAGTCTTCTCCTTAGCTTCAACACTTCATTTTAATAAGCCTCTTCTTGATTTTACAATTATTTCAATGATCTTACTCTTGTACATAAATAAACATGTTAGTAAATCTTAATTAATCAATGTGTATTGTTATCATCAAAATTATCATGTAGCCTTAGGTCTAACAATCTCAACATACTACCAAGTGCACAATTGACAACCTGGGTTTGGCCATCAGCTTGTGGATAGAAAGCACTGCTAAATTGAAGCTTTGTATCACAAATCCTCCATAAGGTACACCAAAAATGACTCATAAATTTAACATCCTGGTCCAAAGTAATAGTCTTTGGAAAGCCATGTATACGAACAATCTCCCAAAAGAACAAACCAGCTACGGCTATCGTATCATGAGTTTTCTTGCAAGTAATGAAATGTGTCATCTTGGAAAATCTGTTGACAATCACAAAGATTGAATCAAAACACTGCTGTGTTCTTGGTAAACCAAATACGAAATCCATCTGCGAGTCTTCCCAAATTGTTTTTGGAATCGGCAATGGACTAGACAATCTGATATTTTGTTCATGCCCTTTAACAAGTTGACATCTTTGACTTCGCACCACAATCCTGTCAGCATCTCTCTTCAATGGAGGCCAATAATAACGTCCTTGCAACAACTCGATAGTCTTATTATGACCAACATGAGCTCCAAACCTCCTCCATGTATTTCTCTAATTAATTGTTCCCTCAAAGAGCTACGAGGAATACACAATTTTATTAGCCTTAAAAAGAAAACCATCATGAATGAGAAAGTCACCTTGGTGCATTTTGTTGTTGCACTTCTCCAAATCTGCCCAAAGTCTTCATCATCCGAGTACAAAGACTTCAAGAACTCGAATCCAGCCACCTTTTTAGACAGTGTAATAACCAATGCCGCATGCCTACTAAGTGCATCAACAACATTGTTCATCTGCCCAAATTTTTGCTTTAAAAAGAAAGAGAATTTTTGTAGAAAACCAGCCGACTTTGCATGCATCTAGCTCAATTATTGTTGACTATTGATAAACTTCAATGCTTGATGATCACCATACATAACGAATTCACATTGCACCAAGTAATGTGCCATTGTATGAGTGCTCGAAAGACGGCATAAAATTCTTGCTTATAAGCATTCCATTTCTGTCGTGCATCACTCAACTTTCGCTAAAGAATTCCATTAGTTTACCCTTTTGAGACAAAACAGTCCTAATTCCCTTTTCAAAAGCATCACACTCAACTTCGACAAGTTTATCAAAGCTAGGCAAAGCTAAAATAGATTCGGTACTCAACTTCTCTTTCAACAAAGCAAAGTTAATATGTTGTTCATCAACCTATTGAAACTTCCTCTTCTTCATACACTCAATAATAGGTGTTGCAATAGTGCTAAAGTTTCATAAAAATCTCCTATAGAAGGTTGCTAACCCATGAAAACTTCTAACTTCAATCATAGTCCTAGTGGTACACCACTCACAAATGGCTTTAACCTTTGACTCATTTGCCTGAAGCCCCTTAACACTAACAACAAATCCCAAAAACACTAAGCTATTTTGCATAAAACTACACTTTTTCAAATTGACAAACACTTTATGTTTTTGTAATTCTATTAACACCATACACAAATGTTATAGATGCAACTCTTCATTACCACTATAAATCAAGATATCATTTAAGTAAACAATCTCAAATTTATAAGCAAAGGGTCGTAGTATTGCAGTCATTAATTGCATGAAAGTGCCAGGTGCATTTGACAATCCAAATGGCATTGCCAACCACTCATATAATTCATCCTTGGTCTTAAAGGCTATCTTCCATTCATCACTGGGTCAAATACATATTTGATGCTACCCACTACGAAGGTCACTACTAGAAAACACTTGTGTCCCATGTAATTGATCTAAAATGTCTTATAGCCTTGGAATAGGAAAGTTGTACTTGCTAGTGATCTTATTAGTTGATCAGCTATCCACACACCTTGACCAACTACCATCTTTCTTTAGAACCAACAACGTAGGGACTGCACATGGACTCTTACTTTCTTTTATAAACCCTTTGTGAAGAAAATCTTTAACTTACTCTTGCAAAATTGCACTTTCTTGAGGGCACATTTGATAGTGAGGAAGGTTGGCTAAACTCACTCCATGAACCAAATCAATATGTTGTTGTAAGTCATGCATAGGAGACAATCTAGATGGTGTTTTGGAAGGCGTAATATCTCCAAATTCGATTAGAATGGGTTGCACCTTCTTTGGAATTTCCTTTAAATTGAACTTTTTCTCTTAAAGCTCACCTATGCTTCCAACATCCTTATATTCATCATCAATTTGACTCCTTAACTTAGCAATCAAGGCCTAACTATCCACCTTTGAAAAACCACTAATATCCTTTCTACTAGTAAGAGGAACTGAAATCATCTTCTTACATTCCACCAAAACGAATAAGTGTTGGCCCTTCCCTTAGACTCAACATTTCTATCATATTGTTGTGGTCTTTCCAACAATATATGATAAGTGTCGATTTATATATCATTTTCATATCAATTCGTCTATGTTTCTTTGCCATATTCCTTGGTATTTTTATGTTTTTGTGTGGTTTTTGATGTTTGTAGGAGTTATGGAGGAACTTGCACTAAATTAGAGTAAAAACCTTCATTTGCACCTCTGCTAGTCAACCAACTTCTCGAAATTGATTGTATTGATATACAATTAACCAGATGACATGCTATATACCATTAGAAAGCTCTCAAAGTCTATTTTCTAGAGAAATTAACGGTTCACGAATCCATTTAGTGTACTGAAAGTTATGATAAAAATGGTATGAGAAGTGTATAATTTTAATTCCACATATCACTATAGCATGTTATTATACGTGGCACTATAGCAAGTTACTATAGCAGAGTATATAAACATATTTTAGGGTTTTATTTTGATAACAAGAAGAAGAGGGGGGAACGACTTGGAGGCTATCTCTCTAGATTTCTCTCATCTCTTTGAGCTCTTGAGGGAGAAAGAAGGCTTGGAAAGAGAAAGAACTACATTCCTAAGGATATTTTCAAAGGATTTGCTAAGTTTTTCCTTTCCCTTTCATTTTCTGGAATATGTCTCTGTTGTATTGTATTTATGACATTTTTGAACATGTGTAACTAAATCTGATTTGGTTGAGGGTGATTTCAAAGCCCTTGATATGGTTTTTGTGAGTTGATTGTGCAAGAAATTGTTATTCAATTCTCTAATTGAAGTTGCTTGTATTTTTCCATATCTAATGCTTATGATTGCTTACTGATTGTATTTGGGTGGCCAACTGAATATAATATGGTTGTTGTCTATTGCTAGAGTAGAAATCTTGATCCGTAATTGTCTTGAATTTCTAATCCTTAGTAGCAAAATTGTGATCAGAGATTGCAATTGAAGAATACAACCTAAGTTAAATAATCTGAATCTGTGTGGTTATTGCTTAGATCAACCTATCTTTCTTATCATAATGCTTTCATTGAATTTAATTTAGAGAGCTTATTCTAGGTTGTTTAATGGTTAGAGATTAAATAAAGAGCTTGTTTTATTTAACAACAAAGTAAGGAAAGATTGGGAAAATAGAGCTTGTTGTTATCTACGGTTGATAATTTCAATGTTGTAATTGGATGACAATTTTATGATTAATTCGCAAATCCATATCTTGTGGCAGAGAATGATCCCTTAACCAGGTTTCTCTCATTGATTTTTCACTCCATTTCATTTTGTGTTGTGTTATTGTGCATTTGCATTAATATTTCATTTAGTTAATCCATCAACAAAACCCCCCATTTATTCTGTTGTTGTTGTAAAATAATAAATTTAATTAGAAGCAATCCTCGTGGGAACGATATCTTACTTATCGCTTTATTACTTGTGCGACTAGTATACTTGCTAGTTTCGAACGCATCAAGTTTTTGGTGCCATTGCCGGGGATTGATTTTCTAATCGATTTGTTATTTTGTTTTTATTGTGAATTTCTGGTTTTTATTTTTGATTGTTTGTGTTTAGGCTTTTATGTCTGAGGTAGAAGCCGACCAGCGACTTAAGCGAATTAAGAAGTTTCTCGAATCCTCGAATTTAAGACTAAACCGGTCAATTTCAACTCCACCTCCGAAATTTGACCTTGCACGATATACTTTCCTTCCATCTTGTTGCAGTTCAATCAACTCTGAATTGGAAGTAATGGCAGTGCAAAACAATCAGACTGTTGAGGAGTTAGCGGCTCCAATTATTGATCAACAATCGCTATGCATAAATCCCAACCTTGAGGTCGATTTTGAGCTTAAATCTAGACTAATTCATCTCTTGCCTACATTTCATGGTTTTGCAGGAGAGGATCCTATCAAATACCTTAGAGAATTTCATGTGGTATGCTTAAGTATGAAGCCAATTGGCGTGTCTGAGGAGCAAATAAAATTGAGAGCTTTCCCATTCTCATTAGCAGATTTGGCAAAAGATTGGTTATACTATCTACCACCGGTACCATCACCACGTGGAATGAGATAAGTAAACTCTTTTAGAGAAATACTTTCCCACCTCAAAAGCTATAAACATTAGAAAAGACATTTGTGGCATTTAACAACACAATAGAGAATCACTTTATGAATATTAGGAGAGATTGAAAAGGTTATGTGCATGCTAGCTGTCCAAACCACCAAATTAGTGATGGACTTCTTATTCAATATTTCTATGAGGGTCTCCTATCGATGGATAGGAGTATGTTGACGCTGCTAGTGGTGGAGCACTAGTTAATAAAACAGCGAAAGTTGAAATACATTTGATTAGCGACATGGATGCGAACTCCCAACAATTCAGTAGCCGATTTGAGCCACAACTACCAAAGAGAGTAAATGAGGTAAGTACTCCGAGCATTGAACAACAACTTTCTGAGCTTACCACTCTTGTAAAAAAAAGGCTGTAGGACAAATGTAGAAATCTTATGCATGTGGGGTATGTCCTACCATAGAGCATCCAACCGACAAGTGTCCAACTTTATAAGAAGGAGATACGGAACAAGCCAATGTCATGGGTGGATTTCCAGGATAACTAAGGCAAAGGTATGACCCATTCTCTAATACTTACAATGCCGGATGGAGAGATCACCCCAATTTTAGTTACGGGAATCGTAAATCAAACGCCCTAAATGCCATACCAAATCGGCCACCAGGTTTCAATCAACCAAGAGTGCAGCAACCATTTCAAATGCAACCACCACCAATACCACAACCAACATCACAACCCGCTCCACAAAACTCAGGTATGTCTCTCCAGGACATTGTTAAAGCATTTGCCACTAACACAATGCAATTTCAGTAGAAAACTTGGGAAAGTATCCAAAACCTGGAAAATCAAATATGACAATTGGCTACTAACATGAGCAAATTCGAGGGCCAAGGCTCAGGAAAATTACCTTCTCAAATAGTGATCAATCCAAGAGAAAATGCTAGTGCAATAACTTTGAGAAGTGGAAAGCAATTAGATGTCCTGCCAAAGAAATCACAAACTGATGAAGGGGATGACACCACTTCCATCATGAACAAAACATCATATTCTAAGGTGAATCTTAAAACTCCCGCTCCTTTTTATGTTACTCCTCCACCTTTTCCTAGCAGGTTTGCAAAATCAAAGAAGAAGGAACAAGAACAGGAAATCTTGGAGACTTTTTGCAAGATCAAGGTAAATATACCATTTCTGGATGCTATCAAATAAGTTCCTCGTTATGCAAAATTTCTCAAGGAGTTATGCACCAACAAGAGAAAGTTGAAAGGAAATGAGAAAGTAAGTGTGGAGGAAAATGTTTCAGCTGTACTATAAAGAAAAATTCTCCCAAAGTGCAAAGATCCAAGTATATTTACCATTCCATGCACCATTGGTAATACCAAGTTTGAAAGAGCTATGTTAGATTTAGGAGCATCTATTAATGTCATGCCATATTCTATTTATGCTTCTTTAAATCTTGGACCCCTTGCAGAAACTGGTATCACCATTCAACTTACTAATCGTTCTAATGCATATCCCAAGAGAGTTGTGGAAGATGTGTTTGTGCAGGTGAATCAATTGGTTTTTCCAGTAGACTTCTATGTTCTTGAAATGGAGGATAAGACATCTCCCAACCCAACACCGATTCTTTTAGGGAAACCATTCCTGAAAACTGCCCGAACTAAGATTGATGTTCATGATGGCACTCTTACCATGGAGTTTGATGGCAAGGTGATCCTTTTCAATATTTTTGAGGCAATGAGGTACCCTAGTGACTTGCATTCTGTTTTTGTAGTTGATGTTATTGATTCTTTAACACAACAACATTTTGAGTTAACTCACAAGGATGGATTGGAAGTGGCCATTAGTGAGCACACGGGGACAGAAAATTCCAAAGAACCAAGAAGGTTGATATAAGTGTCTAAAGAAATGGCGGAAGCTGTGGCAAGCTTGGATGAGACTATAGCTATAACCACAAACATGTATGATGTTTCGTACATTGAATTTCCTTTATCTAATAAGAAACTTCTTTCTTCTGTGATGAAAGCCTCTACCTTCAAGCTTAAGCCTCTTCCAGATCATTTGAGACATGTATTCTTGGGTGAGAAAGATACTTTATCGGTCATAATAGCAAAGGGCCTTGCATCACTATAAGAAAAGAAACTCGTCCGAGTACTTATAGATCACAAAACAGCTATTGGGTGGACAATTGCTGACATCAAAGGCCCAACTATATGCATGCAACATATCTTGTTAGAAGAAGGATCCAAGCCCACTAGAGAAGTACAATGGAGATTGAATCCTCCCATGATGGAACCAATGTCAGGTTGAGGATGTTAAACCAAGCGCTTATTGGGAGGCAACCCAATGTTTTTGAAAAATAATAATAAAAAAAGAATAAGAAAAGAAGGTAGTAATGATCAATTTTTGTGTCTCGAGGAGATTTCTCTCGTGGGCCATCATAATTGATTAGGTTTTATCTCTCTTTGCCATCTATTTTATTTGTTTTTTGTTTGTTTTTTACTTTTGTTTGCTATTGTGTTGTTATCTCTTTTTTGTGTCTTTATTTTCTTTTCTGCTCTTTTCTTTTTGTTTCTGTTGTTTAATTTTATTATTCCGTGCTTTGAGCTCATTGGTGCAACAGCTTGAGGAAACACTCAAACGGGAACTGAAGCTATTGCGTGAAGGTTTGAAGCGTGCATATCTTGAAGAAGAACAGACTCAATCCCATTATTAGTAATATCTTTCCTTTTCTCCTCTTCAATGGATGCCGATATCTTTATGTCAATCCTTCATAAATATTTCCCTTCACTTCCTCAAAATGCTGTGTTCAAAATTTATAAAGTACGGATGACTAGACTTTGGATGTTGATGCTTGTAAAAATACCTGCGAATATCTGGTGGCTTACCGAAGTCAAGGTAAGATTGTCTGGTAAGCCTGATATTAATCTTGCAAAATACATGCCTGGTCTAGGAAAAAGCTACTACGCCAAGAGGCGAAGAGTAAAGATGTTACAAGTATGTTATAAATGTGCTAGATGGAATTGTAACTAGACTTGTTGGTCATTAGGTTTTGTGTCCAGGAATAGAGAAGATAAACTTTCGTTCATTAAGAATGGTTTGAGTAATGAGTCTCTGGATAATATTTTATTAACTCTTGAGTCACATTCTTGTGGACTTGTTCAGCATGAATTGTTTAATCTATGGACACAATTTCGTGATGAACTACAACATTATAGTCTAGAGAATCTGACTAAAAATAACCTTGTTTGTCGGTTTATAAGAAAACTGGATGGGAAGCAAATCCCGGACTCATAGAAGACGTTTCAGCCATTACTGGACGTAAAACCAGAGGAATGTGTGAGCCACAATCACAACTACGTGTACATTTGAATGTGTGTTATTATTGTTGAATTTTATTTTTTCTTGTTTTATTTGATTTGATTATTAGTGTTATATTTGTGTTCTTGGTTGTTGATTTTGTTTGTTTTAATTTCAAAATTTCCTTTTTGATAAACCATATGACTATCCCATGACATAAGCACACGTGGGAGACAAGTGTGGAGGTTTCGTCAACCTCCACCGAAAAGATATCTCCATTTTTCATGTTTCATGTGGGAGACAAGTGTGGAGGTTTTGTCAACCCCCACCAAAAGCATATCTCATTTTTTCAAATCTTGGGGCGGTAAATATGCATCGAGCCACCCTCACCGAAAGCATGTCCCCATGTGTCAAATCTGAGAGTTTTACGTGTGCATCTGTCCATTCTCCATATTTTCAAATGTCATTTTATAACCTCTTTTTCTCTTGAAGAGCACAACACCGAGCGTACATCATTGTCTTACACAAGGTTAGAGCACTTGTAGAAATGGAGAAAACACCACTTCGACGATTCCAAAATATATGCGTATTTTGTGGATCTCAATTTGGTAAAGATGGAGAGTTTACAACAGCAGCTCTTGATCTTCGTAAGGCATTAGCTGAGAGGGGTATTCATTTGATTTATGGAGGGGGTAGTCTTGGGTTAATGGGGTGTGTGTCGATAGCTGCATCCTTGGGAAGAAGCAAAGTTCTCGGCATTATCCCTAAACCATTAGCTGTACGAGATATCATAGGCAACACAATGGGGGAAGAGTTACAGGTCTCTAGTATGCATAAGTGTATTGCACATATGCTAATTAAATGTGATGTATTTATAGCTTTGCCCAGTGGTTGTGGTACATTAGAGGAAATATTTCAAATCACCTCTTGACATAGCTAAACATCCATCAAAAACCCATTGGTTTGTTAAATGTCAATAATTTTTTTGATGGTTTGTTGTCTTTTCTTGATCAAGCTGTAGAACAAAACTTCATCTCACAGTCGGCGAGGCAAATCTTGGTTACAGCTTCAACTGCAGGAGAGTTAATTGACAAACTACAAGAATTCGTCTATTCGCCTGATCCAACAATGGCTCGGATAAATTGGTTTGGAGAAGGCAACAAAAGGCGTCAACTGGATTTAACCCTCCATCTGTAATCTCTATTTGCTGGTTTGCTTCGTTTTTGTTTGCTTTTTTTTATTGTGTTTATTTGAAGTTTTTCATGTTATTTATTTTGAGATTTTTCAGGTTGTTTCTTTCACCCCAGGTAATATTTTCTAATCTTGGCTTTTAGAGTGGTGGCTTAAAAAGTTCAAGTTCTCTTGAAACGCATTCTGGATTTCTTTAATCCATAATGGCTGAATACGGAGGCTAACTTCTAAACTTTTTAAACCCATTCTAACTGACTTGTTTGTGTTTGCTGATTTGTTGGACTTTATTATTTTCTGAGTAAGTTTAGTTTTATGTAATTTGGAGTTGTGTGTTTTTGTTTTTACCAGTTTCAATTCGAAAAAAAAAAAACATTGTGGAAAAACCTGAGAATGGCAGAATATGGGGTTTCCTTAACTCTTGAAACGCATTCTCTTTAAATAAATCTGTAGTTTGTTTATTTTATGTTGTTTGAAGTGTCTTGTTTCTTGTTTTGTTCTTCATAATAAAGGTATATAGGCTGGAAACCTTAAGTCTGCGGGCTACTGTCCTAAGGATTGTTGAAATATACAATCTTGACTCAGGTGTAACAACGCCACGTACCTCTTTTCTTGCATTTTGTGGGTCGATGATAAAGCAATGATTGAATTGAGAATAACTCTTGGAAAATGATAAATGATGCATGGATCTGTGTGCTTGAAATGTTTATTGGTTTTCGCTTTGCTTTTGATTCCTTGCACAACATTGAGCACTGAGCCATTTTCACTGAGTTATTTGTTCACTTAGAGAAAGTTTATGTAATTTAAATGTTTCTTCAGATTTCAATGAATTCTAGAACTTGTTTGATGGTCACTCAAAGCGAAATCCTAGACTGCGCAACATTAGGGAAATGATTTAGGCCATCTTTGGACCGTTTGAGCCTTAATAGCCAACCTTGACAGAAATTGATCCCTAGTTACCCCTTTGAGCCTCTGTAAGCCTTTTTCTTTGTTAACTCACTAAAAGATTTCCTAACCTCAAATGAATTTTTTTTCCAAACAGTTTATCCCTTACCTATGAGCATGTAGATCATTCACGATCACATTTTGAGCTATGTTCGGGTTTTGGGAAGTTAGAGGAGGTTGGGTTGTGTCATGAGCAATGCAAGTGTATTTTATTGTGTTTGTAAAAAAAAAGAAAAAGAAAAACAAAAAAAAAAACAAAGAACCAATCTGTACTTATCGTCCACGTACTTACACATTGAGGACAATGTGTTGTTTAAGTGTGGGGGAAGGGAAGTGTAGTAAAAAAATAAAAAAAAGAAAAAAAGAAAAAAAAAGAGAACAAAAGAAGAAGAATAAGAGATCTATACCCTTAAGTGTTCTTAAAAAGAATGAAACAACAAAGTGTGGGGGTGTAGTTTTCTTTTGTTTTCTGCAAAAAAAAAAAAAAAAAAAATTGAGTGTTCTAAATAAATTTGGGGGAGTAACCTGGTGAATTGAAATGAAGTTGTGTTATAGGGTTGAGCTCTACATAGTCTTGAATGATTTATGTGTTTGTGGGTGATTTGAGCCAAATTATTATCCTTATCATACCTTCACCCAAGCCAAACGTTACAAGCTTAATAAAGTCCTACTTGATCCTTGGTGTTGTGCATGTCTACATTAGTGGAGAGTGACTTGAAAAGCATGCCTATGGAGTTCATTTATACACACATCTTCAATATTAAATATGATTCATTTTTATGCATAAACTCATCCGGGTTACAAGTGTTTAGGTGTGAATGGCTCTACACACACACACTTGAGGAATTGAAATGAAGCGAAACTAATCTTTGAGATAAAATTCTTGATCAAGGGCATTATTTTGAAGTTTTCCTTGGGTTATAATTAAGTACAATCTTTGAGGCCTATTTGCAAGTTGAAGCATTTGTGTGTGTTTTAATTTTTCTTTGATTCTGTTCCGGTTTAGTTTTGTTTCGTATCATTTTAGTTGCTCGAGGACTAGCAAAGTCTAAGTGTGGGGGAGTTTGATAGGTGTCTATTTATGTATTACTTTTATATCAATTCGTCCATGTTTCTTTGCTATATTCCTTGGTATTTTTATGTTTTTGTGTGGTTTTGATGTTTGTAGGAGTTTTGGAGCAACTTGCACAAAAATGGAGTAAAACCCTTCATTTTCACCTCTGCTAGTCAGTGATCTTCTCGGATTTAATTGTATTGATATACAATGAACCCGATGACATGTTATATACTATTGGAAAGCTCTCGAAGTCTATTTTCTGGAGAAATTTACGGTTTATAAATCCATTTAGTGTACCAAAAGTTGTAATCAAAACAGTGTGAGAAGTGTAGAAATGTAATTCCACACATCACTGTAGCATGTATAATACGGGACACTGTAGCACTTTACTGTAGCAGAGTATTTAAACACATTTTAGGGTTTTATTTCATAACTTGAAGAGGGGAGAACGTGGAGGAGGCTGTATCTTTGGATATCTCTCATCTCTTGGAGTTCTTGAAGGAGATTGAAGGCTTGGAAAGAGGAAGAACTACAATCTTAAGAGATTTTCATCAAATTTGCTAAGTTTTCCCTTTCCCCTTCATTTTCTGGAATGTCTCCATATTGTATTGTATTTGTATTCTATCTGAATATGTATAACTAAATCTGATTTGGTTGAGGGTGATTTCAAAGCCCTTGATATGGTTTTTGTGAATTGATTGTGCAAGGAATTGTTATCCAATTCTCTAATTGAAGTTACTTGTATTTTCCCATGTTTAATGCTTATGATTGCTTGCTGGATTGTATTTGGGTGGCCAACTGAATATAATCTGGATATTGTCTATTGCTAGACTAGAAATCTTGATCCGTCATTGTCTTGAATTTCTAATCATTAGTAGCAAAATTGTGATCAGAGATTACAATTGGAGAATATAACCTAAGTTAAATAATCCGAGCTTGTGTGGTTATTGCTTAGATCAACCTATCTTTCTTATCATAATGCTTCCATTGAATTAAATTTAGAGAGCTTGTTCTAGGTTGTTTAATGGTTAGATATTAAATAAAGAGCTTGTTTTATTTAACAACAAAGCAAGGAAAGATTAGGATAACAGAGCTTGTTGTTATCTACGGTTGATAATTTCAATGTTGTAATTAGATGATAATTTTATGATTAATTCGCAAATCCATATCTTGTGACAGAGAATGATTCCTTAACCATGTTTCTCTCATTGATTTTTCACTCCATTTCACTTTGTGTAGTGTTATTGTGCATTTGCATTAATATTTCATTTAGTTAATCCATCAACAAAACCCCCCCATTTATTCTGTTGTTACTGTAAAATAACAAATTTAATTAGAACCAATCCTCGTGGGAACAATATCTTACTTATCACTTTATTACTTGTGCGACTAGTATACTTGCTAGTTTCGAACGCATCAATATACGATTAACATCCATTTCAACTATATCACAGAGCACAATCTATCTATAATTTTTATCAATGCAAATAGGCATTGGACATACCTCATTCACATGCTCTATCATTTTCTTTATCAATCACTCAAGCTTGTATGGCATAGGACGCCTCTCTGTTTTGAGTTCAAAGCATTCAATAGCGCCCTTGACACAATATTCTTTGTGCTACCTCTATCAAAGACCATATTACACACCTTATTATTAATTATTGCCCTCATTTTGAAGATTTTGTGCCTTTGTGAATCAATTAATGCCCTTGGTGAGATCAAGACCCGATAAGATATGCAAAAAATATGATCTCCCTCATCTCCATCAAGCACCTTAATCTCAACATCAACCTCTTTATCAATTTCGCTATTTCCCTCAGCTTGCACAAAGTTATCCATTCTTTTCTCTCTATAATCATTAGACTGATGACCAACTCCACCATATTTTAAACATTTATCAGGCATTGATTTAACATAAGGATTATTTTGTTGTGGCTACTTCACAGTTTGATTGTTATTGTGGTTTCCTTTGATAGCTATTACTCTCTCTTTGCTTGTTGTAGTTATTTTGGCCATTACTTTCCCTGGTCTTAGCTTTGTTTTGGGAATATTGATTATAGGAGCCATTGTATTGATGCGACATAGCCTGTGTCTTAAAAGTGAATATTTGCCTAATCAACCTCTTCTTAAATTTTTTTGGCCTTATCGATCGCTTCATATAGCTTGAAGATCATTTGGAATAATAGATCATCATAGCTTTTCGAATTCATACCCCTAATAAACCTTGCAATCAACTGTTGCTCAAGCTCATTCAAGTCAATTCTCACTTGCACCCTATTAAACTCCTTCTTATATTCATCTACACTATGATTACC
>SNVD02013479.1:0-82024 GCA_013180625.2 Boswellia sacra | reverse complement strand
ACTCGGATAGATTGGTTTGCGGAAGGCAATAAAAGGCGTAAACTGGATTTAACGCTAAGTCTGTAATCTTTATCTACTGGTTTGCTTCACTTTTGTTTGCTCTCTTTTTATTGTGTTTATTTGAGATTTTTCATGTTATTTCTTTTGAGCTTTTCAGGTTATTTCTTTCGCTCCAGGTAATATTTTCTAATCTCGGTTTTTAGAGTGGTGGCTTAAAAAGTTCAAGTTCTCTTGAAACGCATTCTGGATCTCTTCAATCCATAATGACTGAATAAGGAGGCTAACTTCTAAACGTTTTAGACCCATTCTAACTAACTTGTTTTTGTTTGTTGACTTGTTGAACTTTGTTATTTTATGAGTAAGTTTAGTTTCGTGTAATTTAGAGTTGTTATGTGTTTTTGTCTTTATCAGTTTTGATTCGAAAAAAAAAAATTGTGGAAAAACCTGAGAATGGCAGAATATGGGGTTTCTCTAACCCTTGAAACGCATTCTTCCTTAATAACTTTGTAGTTTGTTTATTACATGTTGTTTGCAGTGTCTTGTTTCTTGTTTTGTTCTTCATAATAAAGGTATATAGGCTGGAAACCTTAAGTCTGCGGGCTACTGGTCCTTAGGATTGTTGAAATATATAATCTTGACTCAGGTGTAACAACGCCACGTACCTCTTTTCTTGCATTTTGTGGGTCGATGATAGATAATGATTGAATTAAGAATAACTCTTGGAAAATGATAAATGATGCATGGATCTGTGTGCTTGAAATGTTTATTGGTTTTCGCTTTGCTTTTGAATCCTTGCACAACATTGAGCACTGAGCTATTATCACTGAGTTATTTGTTCACTTAGAGAAAGTTTATGTAATTTAAATGTTTCTTCAGATTTCAATGAAATTCTAGAACTTGTTTGATGGTCACTCGAGGCGAAATCCTAGACTGTGCAACATTGGGGAAATAATTTAGGCCATCTTTGGACCGTTTGAGCCTTAATAGCCAACCTTGACTGAAATTGATCCCTAGTTACCCCTTTGAGCCTCTGTAAGCCTTTTTCTTTGTTAACTCACTAAAAGATTTCCTACCTCAAATGAATTTGTTCTAAACAGTTTATCCCTTACCTATGAGCATGTAGATCATTCACAATTAAATTTTGAGCTATGTTCTGGTTTTGGGAAGTTAGAGGAGGTTGGGATGTGTCATGAGCAATGCATGTGAGTTCTATTGTGTTTGTTAAAAAAAAAGAAAAAAAGAAAAAAGCCAATTTGTACTTATTGTCCACATACTTACACATTGGGGACAATGTGTTGTTTAAGTGTGGGGGAGGGGAAGTGTAATAAAAAAAAGAAAAAAAAGAGAATAAAAGAAGAAGAATAAGAGATCTATACCCTAAGTGTTCTTAAAAAGAATGAAACAACAAAGTGTGGGGGTGTAGTTTTCTTTTGTTTTCTGCAAAAAAAAAAGATTGAGTGCTCTAAATAAGTTTGGGGGAGTAACCTGGTGAATTAAAATAAAGTTGTGTTATAAGGTTAAGCTCTACATAGTCTTGAATGATTTATGTGTTTGTGGGTGATTTGAGCCAAATTATTATCCTTTATCATACCTTCACCCAAGTCAAACGTTACAAGCTTAATAAAGCCCTACTTGATCTTTGGTGTTGTGCTTGTCAACATTAGTGGAGAGTGACTTGAAAAGCAAGCCTATAGAGTTCATTTATACGCACATTTTCACTATTAAATATGATTTATTTTTATGCATAAACTCATCCGGGTTACAAGTGATTAGGTGAGAATGGCTCTACACACACACATTTGAGGAATTGAAGTAGAGCGAAGCTAATCTTTGTAATGAGATTCTTGATCAAATGCATTATTTTGAAGTTTTACTTAGGTTATAATTAAGTACAATCTTTGAGGCCTATTTGCAAGTTGAAGCATTTGTGTGTTTTAATTTTTGTTTGAGTCTGTTTCGGTTTAGTTTTGTTTCGTATCATTTTAGTTGCTCGAGGACTAGCAAAGTCTAAGTGTGGGGAATTTGATAGGTGTCTATTTATGTATTACTTTTATATCAATTCGTCCATGTTTCTTTGCTATATTCCGTGGTATTTTTATGTTTTGTGTGTTTTGATGTTTGTAGGAGTTTTGGAGCAACTTGCACAAAAATGGAGTAAAACCCTTCATTTTCACCTCTGCTAGTCAACCATCTTCTCGGATTTAATTGTATTGGTATACAATGAACCCGATGACATATTATATACCGTTGGAAATCTCTCGAAGTCTATTTTCTGGAGAAATTTACGGTTTATAAATCCATTCAGTGTACCAAAAGTTGTAATCAAAACAGTGTGAGAGGTATAGAAATGTAATCCACAAATCACTGTAGCATATATAATACGGGACACTGTAGCAGGTTACTGTAGCAGAGTATTTAAACACATTTTAGGGTTTTATTTTCATAACTTGAAGAGGGGAGAACGTGGTGGAGGCTTCAGCTCTGGAATTCTTTCATCTCTGGGAGTTCTTGAAGGAGAAAGGAAGCTTGGAAAGAGGAAGAACTACAATCCAAAGAGAATTACATCAAATTTGCTAAGTTTTTCCCTTCCCTTTCATTTTCTAGATTGCTTATGATTGCTTATGATTGCTTATGATTGCTTGCTGGATTGTATTTTCGAATGGCCAACCTGAATATAATCTGTTTGTTGTCATTGTAGACTAAGAAATCTTGATCCGTAATCGTCTTGCATTTCTACCTTAGTAGCAAAATTGTGATCAGAGATTGCAATTGGAGTATACAACTTAAGTTAAATAATCCGAGCTTGTGTGTTTATTGCTTAGATCAACCTATCTTTCTTATCGTAATGCATCCATTGAAATAAATTTAGAGAGCTTGTTCTAGGTTGTTTAATGGATAGAGATTAAATAAAGAGCCTGTTTTGTTTAACAACAAAGTAAGGAAAGATTGGGATGACAGAGCTTGTTGTCATCTACGGTTGATAATTTCAATGGTGTAATTGAATGACAATTCTACAATTAATTCGCAAATCCATATCTTGTGGTAGAGAAGGATCCCTTAACCAGGTTTCTCTCATTGATTTTTCAATCAAATTAACTTTATGTTTTGTTATTCTTCATTTGCATTCTTAGTTCATTTAGTTAATCATTCAACAAAAACCCCCTTATTTAATTTCTTGTTGCTGGAAAATAACAAATTCAATTAGAATCAATCCTCGTGGGAACGATATCTTACTCATCACTTTATTACTTGTGCGACTAGTATACTTGCTAGTTTCGAACGCATCAGAGAGATAATGTTGGAAGGCTAAAAGCATGTCTATGCCCTTGTATGAGCATGCATCATATCATGCATACATGCATGACATTAACACCTTTGTTTTGCAACCATCATAGCTTAGGTTAGATAAGGTGGTCGTTTGACAAGGCAAGAAGAACCAATTGATGAAATGGCCGCACCTAACAAAAACAAGATGGTTCAAAAGAGGGCTGACATCACCGCGCTCGAACAACAAATGACCCAAGCTATTGAAGCACTCTGACACATCCGAAAAAGGATTGTCTCCCAAGTATAGGAGTGTCGAAGTAATAATCCCGGTGAGACCGAGGTCGATCCACGAGGAAGGAGATTTTAGCGTTACAAATTATAAGATAAGCAAATATGATATGAATAATCCAAAGAAATGACAAGATAATATCAATAAATATGTAAGATGGTAGGCGGTATTACCGACCATTTAAATATAAAACAAAAAGCAAGAGGAGGTAAAACCATCCATGAAAATAGGTGGTAAAAACAACCATAGTAAATTAAAGAACAATTTCATAAGGTGGTAGAACCTACCATAGTAAATAAAATAAAAAGTTCATAAACAATAGAATAATTAAAATACAAGAGGAATTAACACAATAACAATGAAGGCTAAGGTTAGGGGATCCGCCCTTGATATTTCAAATAAGGATAATTAACCCAATTTAGTTATATGAATTATATTTGTTTCATTACCAATATTTATACCACTTCTTGTAAATGGGTTCAAGCATCCAATGTGCCAATCATCATATGTCTACAACAAATCAAGGTTCCTAACTAGATTCATGTCGGTGAGGAAGAACCATACATCATCTAGAAAGGATCCAAGCATTTGATGTGCCAAGGATTGTCGACAATGGATCAAGACCTCCACTTTACGAGTGGTGTCAATATTGATTAAGAAATTAAATATAAAGCATATTGAATAAACATTATAAGATTAAGATTATTAAGCACATATTAAGGGTTAGAGAATCCTTATTCTCATATCAAGGGTTTCACCCTTTCACCTTAGCAAAAGAGAAATTAGAAGAACATTATAATAGGAAGAAAATAAAATGTAAGAAAAAGGAAATTCATTAATAACATAAACACACAAAACACAATACAATATCATAGCCAAAGCCAAAATGTTCCAGCCAAGGCCAAGATGCCCTAATGGGTCACAAGGCACCTCTATTTATAGATAAATCCAGGGGCAAACTTGTCAAATTACAAGGGCATAATTGTCAAATATTAGTTGTAAATATCTTTGACAATTGGGATCATTAGGCACCGACTTTGACCATCAATTTTGACATCGAAACGTTGGGAATTTTAATCACATGTCTTCATGAAAGTTGTAGATATTTCTCTCAGCTTTCTAGAACATATTGATTTGCACAATTTGGATACGTATTTTGAGAGATACGGTCCAAATACTGAGGCCTGGTCAGACTGGGCCGAGACTGTAGATGGGTTCACTTCAAGACCAATTTTGGTCCACTAAGAACCCGAATTTGATGATGCTTGTGAAATGCAATCTTGTAGACAATTAAATCAGCTTTTCAAAACATTAAGAATTGCACCATTCTGATCTATAAATAGAGAGTTATGCCCATTTTACCGAACCGTAACAAAACCAAAATTAAGAGGAATTAATTCCAAAGATGCAAATGCTACAAATATGCTTAAGTTGAGGAATTTAATGACACTATTAATGCAATATGATGAACTAAACTCTTATTAAACATTCATATTTAAGTGTTCATCACACCCCCCAACTAGCTTATTGCTAGTCCCTAGCAATTAAAGCGTTATTATTTAGAAGTGATTTATAGAATTTTACATCCAAGGTGGTAATTATTGCACTCTCTTTGATTTTATCCAAATAAACAAACTCTCAACTGATTTTTTTTTTTTTTTTTTCCTTTTTTATATGACTCATGTACCCTTCAGTCAAGATATCCACAAACCTTCTTTTGTGATCAGTTGACACATGACTATGGGGCTTATTAGAAATAAGCCATATCGGTTCTAGTATTTGTTAAGGCGAACAACCTTAGGTAGGGGGTATTCATTCATTTTATACATTTTTTTCTTTTTTCTCTCTCTCTCTTTTTTTTGAAAGAATGCATCTTTAACACATGTAGCGAGCCTTAGGCTAATGACTCCCAGACCAGTTGGCCTTAGAGCATTAGGTGTTAAGACACCCCTACGAGCTTAACGACTCGGGTTGCCGATGCTTTATTTTTGCTTAGAAACTTGTGGATAGTGCAATGTTCAATCCCATTAAGCTTTCTTCTTAATCCATGTAGCGAGCTTTGGGCCAATAGCTCCAAACCAGTTGGTCTTAGGGTATTAGGTGTTAAGGCACCCCTCGGGCTTAATTGCTCGAATTAAGGAGGCTACGAGACCAAACTTATCAAAATTGTTATTTTTTCTTTTTTTGGTTTTTTTTTTTTTTTTTACTTCCCCTTCCTTTGTTTGTTATCCTAATCAAACAACAGACTCAAATATTACAACATTTCATTTTGCTACCCCATCATGCATCAGGTATATGTGTGTGTGAAGAAAGGTTCATGAATACTTGCTTATCGAGTACATAAGCACATAGTTTATTAAATGATAATGTTGTGAGAGTTCATAGATTTGAATAATTCAAAGTGAAATGAATAATACCTCCTTGTTATAAAATTCAAAAATTAAGACTAAATAATATCAAGTTAGCTAAAAATTAGTTCATAAGATCAATAAAATGAAAATTGGTTAGAAATGGGTTTCATAGTTCAAACTGGCCCTCCATACTCTGCCATTCCTGACCCGATGCGTCTCCAAGAGGATTTGACTCCTTACACCACACTCTGATCTAATTACTAACTTGCTTTTTTTTTTTTTTTTGCAAAAAAAAATTAAATTTCAGACACCTATTTCTACTCTCCTTCCCCCCAACAAATGAAAACTTGTCGCTCATGTTTAATGTAGGAAGAGATAAAGTATAGGAGACATTAACCTGAAGCTTCTGTTATTCAGAGAGATGACTGAAGAGACTCGTAAAACCACATGCTCAAAATGAGAATAAAAGAACAAAAAAAATTACAACGAAGATTCATATCCATTTGCATTTTGTTTTGCCCTCCTGGCCCATTAATTTGAGTACTAGCTGGGTCAGGGTTCATACTCAACTTCTTGTAATTTGTCAAGTAGCTTACCAGTAGAAGTGGCAGAAATAAGGATCTTTCTCGCTGAATGAGGGATAAAATTCTGTTCCACAGCTGCATCAACCAAACTTATCAAAGGATCAAAGAAATTTTTGACATTCAACAAACCTATGGGTTTTTGATGGAGATTCAGTTGGGCCCAAGAGGCAATTTGAAAAATTTTCTTCAAGAGTGCCAAAGCCACCTGGTAAAGCAATAAAGGCATCTGAATTGATGAGCATATGTGCCATGCGTTCATGCATAGAGGAGACCTGTAACTCCTTCCAGCCACAACCGTTTTTCCAACGATGCTTTCTATAGCCAACGCTTTAGGAATAATTCCTAAAACTTGACTACCTCCTACATGTGCAGCTGTTGACACGCAACCCATTAACCCGAGGCTACCTCCCCCATAAACCACATTAATCTTTCTTTCAGCTAGTAGCCTACCAAGATAATTTGCTACTTCTACAAACTCCTCACTTTTACCCGGTCGAGATCCGCAGAATACGCATATCCTTTGGATTCGACGTTGTGAAGTTCCCTCCATGTCTATGCAACTCTCTAACTCTGTGTGAAGAAGAGAACAAGACATGTGGTATTTATGGAGTGCAAAAAGATATGCTAATGATGATATCTATCTAAGTAGCTCGATTGTTTGTTGAAAAAGTTGACAATAATGCATAAAAATTCAACAGATGATGAAATAAGACACCATAAGTCAAACAAAAGATACAAATTCAAAAATGACAGCTATGAGGTATTAAAATTCAAAAATGATGGCACGCATTCATATGTACAGGTAGTTGTGACTGTGGCTCACATCTTCCTCTGGTTTTACGTCCAGAAACGGCTTAAACACCTTCTATGAGTTGGGGATATGCTTCCCATCCAGTTTTCTTATAACCTGGCAAACAGGGTCGTTTTGAGTCAGATTCCCAAGACTATAGCGTTCCTGCTCATCTCGGAATTGTGTCCACAAATTAATAATTTCACGCTGCACAAGTCCACAAGAATGCGTCTCAAAGTCATTCGGATATCATCCAATCTCCTTACTCGTCCATTCTTGAGGACTTAGTTTATCCTCTCGATTGTTAGACAAATATCCCAAGGAGCGGCAACGCTGGTTACAAGTCCATCTTGCACATCTGGGACAAACTTGTAACCTTTTCGCTCTTCGTTTTTTGGCATAAGAGCATAAGACCTTTTTCCCAAACCTGGCATATGGGAAACAAGATTATCTGAAAACTCACAAGAGAATCGAACCTTGGCTTCAATTAACCATCTTAAATAAGCAGGAATACCCTTACGCATCAACAACCTTAGTCTTTCTGCACGAGCTTTATAAATTTTAAGCAAATCATTTTGAGGAAGAGAGGGAAAATGTTTGTGCAATTTTGAGAGAATGGTATCCATGTGAAGAAAATGAGGGAGAAGAAAAGAAAATGGATGCAAGGTGAGCAACAGTTTTTAGGGAACTGAAAAACCGACTTTAAAAGCCACGGAGTACCGTATCCGCCACTTGACCGAGAAAATCAATCCTTAAAAGGATCAATTAAAGCAATGGACTCTTCATTTTGGTCAAAATTTTCAAAGAATGGTTTTAACCGTTGTCCATTAACTTAAAACACATGACCATTCTTTGGGTTCTCAATTTCAACTGCTCCATGAGGGAAAACATTTTTAACAATGAAAGGCCCAGTCCAACGAGACCGAAGTTTACCAGGAAACAATTGCAATCTTGAATCATATAAAAGAACTTTTTGTGAAGGTTCAAAATATTTTCTAACAATGGATTTGTCATGAAAAACCTTCATTTTTTCTTTGTAGATTTTAGAATTTTCATAAGCCTCATTCCTGATTTCTTTAAGTTCACTCAGTTGGAGTTTACGTAACTTGCAAGCATTATTCAAATTTGTGTTGAATGTTTTAATGGCCCAATAAGCTTTATGCTCAATTTCCACAGGCAAGTGACAATGTTTTCCATAAACTAATCTATAAGGAGACATTCCTAATGATGTTTTGAAAGCAGTTCGGTAAGCCCAAAGTGCATCATTAAGTCTTAAAGACTAATGTTTACGATTTGGGTTAACCGTTTTTTCTAATATCTGTTTTATCTCCCTATTAGCTAATTCAACTTGTCCACTTGTTTGTGGGTGATAAGGTGTAGAAATTTTATGGGTTATTCCATATTTCTTCATTAAAGTTTCAAATGGTTTGTTACAAAAAAGTGTACCCCCATCACTAATAATGGCTCGAGGAATTCCAAATCTACTTAAGATATTCTCCTTCAAGAATTTGACAATTGTTTTGTGATCATTGTTTCGACATGGAATTGCCTCGACCCATTTTGAAACATAGTCCACTGCAACAAGGATGTACACAAAACCAAATGACGGTGGAAAGGGTCCCACAAAATCAATACCCCAACAGTCGAAGATTTCAACGACAAGAATGGGATTCAACGGCATCATGTTTCTTTTTGAAATAGATCCCAATTTTTGACAATTTTCACACGTTTTGCAAATTGCATGTGCATCTTTAAATAAGGTGGGCCAATAAAATCCACATTGTAAGATCTTAGCAGCTGTTTTTCTAGATGAAAATGTCCTCCACATGCTTCAGAATGACAAAAGTTAATGACACTACTTACCTCATTGTCGGGTATGCATCTTCTCATTATTTGGTCTGGACAATATTTGAACAGATATGGGTCATCCCAGTAAAAATTTTTCACCTCGGTTAAAAATTTTCTTTTGTCTTGAGCATTCCCATGAGGTGGCATTTTCCCTGTCGCAAGAAAATTTACAATGTTAGCAAACCAAGGTACAGTAGCAACAGAAAATAAAAATTCATCAGGAAAGGAATCATTGATAGGAGAAGTTTCAATTAATGTCTCTGTCGTTAGTCTTGAAAGATGATCAGCAACGACATTTTCGGCTCCTTTCTTATCCTTTATTGTGATGTTGAATTCTTGGAGCAATAAGATCCACCGTATCAATCTAGGTTTTGCATCCTGTTTAGTCATTAAATATCTTACAGCTGCATGGTCAGTGTAAACAATTGTTGGAGAGCCAATTAAATAAGATCGAAATTTGTCCAATGCAAATACTACTGCAAGTAGTTCTTTCTCAGTTGTTGTGTAATTCATTTGTGCATCATTTAAAGTCCTACTTGCATAGTATATTACATAAGGCTTACCTTCTTTTCTTTGTCCTAAGACAGAACCAACGGCATAGTCACTTGCATCACACATCAATTCAAAAGGCAAGGACCAATCAGGAGATTGCATAATTGGAGCAGTTGTCAAAAGTCCAATTAGTGTATCAAAGGCATTTTGAAATTCTTGAGTCCATTCAAAGGAAGTATCTTTTATTAAGAGGTTACAAAGAGGTTTAGATATAGCAATAAAATTTCTTATGAACCTCCTATAAAATCCAGCATGCCCTAAAAATGAACGAACCTCTTTAACTGTTTTGGTGGAGGCAAATGGGAAATTAATTCCACTTTTGCTATCCACTTCAATTCCTTTAGAAGACACCCCCACATGACCCTACAAAAACAATTCCCGAAGTGACCATATAATGACATTTTTCCAATTCAAACTAAGACCTTTTTCTACACACCTTTTTAGGACTTTTTCTAAATTTTCAAGACAATTATCAAAAGAGTTTCCAAAGACAGTTAAATCATCCATGAAAACTTCTAAACAATGCTCAACCATGTCACTGAAAATGCTTAACATGCATTTTTGAAAAGTGGCTGGGGCATTACAAAGTCCAAAAGGCATTCTCCTAAATGCAAAAGTGCCAAAGGGGCACGTGAATGTGGTCTTTTCTTGGTCTTCAAGTGCAATGGGAATTTGATAGTAGCCTGAGTATCCATCAAGAAAGCAGTAGTAGGGGTTTCCTGCTACTCTTTCAAGAATTTGGTCAAGGAAGGGTAAGGGAAAATGGTCTTTTCTAGTGACAGCATTTAATTTTCTATAATCAATGCACATCCTCCAACTAGATGAGACACGAGTTGGCAATAATTCACCCTTTTCATTTTTAACTACTGTAATGCCAGATTTCTTAGGTACTACTTGTGTAGGGCTTACCCACTTACTATCAGAAATAGGATAGATAATTCCCACATCAAGTAGTTTGAGAACTTCAGCCCTAATGACCTCTTTCATGTGTGGATTTAATCTCCTTTGAGGTTGTTGAGATGTTTTGGCATTTTCCTCTAAATGTATTCTATGTGTGCAAATTAAAGGGTTAATGCCTTTTATATCTTTTAAAGTCCACCCAATTGCATTTTTATGCCTTTTAAGCACTTCTATCAACTTACCTTGTTGCTCGCTTGTGAGGGATGAAGAAATTACCACCGGATATGTCTGATTCTCCCCAAGATATGCATATTTCAGTCCTTCAGGTAAGGGCTTCAATTCTAACTTGGGAGCTTCATCTTCCTTGCTTTCATTCATTTGCCCCAATTCTTCAAATCTTGATTTTGAGCCTTTTTCCATCACCTGTGCACAATCCAATAAAGAACATATATCAGAAAGATCAGACTCTAGTTCCATGCTTGATTCTAATGAATTACTAGAGAAGTTTCCAAAGGGTCAGAAGAACTCCCTTTTTGGATGTGATCTTCCACAATATATTCAATTACATTGGCTTCATCAACTTCATCTTCTTCTTCATTTGGTTGTTTGCACATATTAAAAACATTAAGTTCTAATGTCATGTTCCCAAATGATAGCTTCATGACTCCATTCCTGCAATTAATCAAAGCATTAGAAGTAGCTAGAAATGGACGCCCTAAAATAACAGGAATTGAATTGCTTACTTCCACTGGTTGTGTGTCCAAGACGATAAAATCCACTAGGTAAATGAATTTATCGACTTGAACTAACACATCTTTTACTATTCCTCTTGGTACTTTAATTGATCTATCAGCAAGCAAAAGAGTCATAGAAGTTGGTTTTAACTCACCTAGATTGAGTTTTTGAAAAACTGAGTATGGAAGCAAATTCACACTAGCACCAAGATCAAGTAAAGCTTGTTCAATTTTATGGTCTCCAATAACACATGAAATTGTAGGACAACCTGGATCCTTATATTTCACTATATTATTATTTTGAAGAATAGCACTTACTTGCTCGGCTAGAAAGGCCTTCTTTTTCACATTTAGTTTTCTTTTCCAGTGCACAAGTCTTTCAAAAACTTTGCATAAGAAGGTACCTGTTTGATCACATCAAGCAAGGGAATGTTGACCTTTACCTGTTTGAAAATTTCAAAGATTTCAGAATTGTGAGTTGGCTTCTTTGGTGTAGCTAATGCTTGAGGAAATGGAGGCACAGATGAGGATTTGGTTTCTTCTTCGCTAGGTATTGGGTTGGCAACCTCTTCCTGTCCTTTAGAGATCGATTCTTCTTCTTTCTCACAAGGATTAGGAATATGTTTTTCAACAACCTTACCATTGCGAAGAGTCATGACTGACTTGGCTTGGTCAAAATAATGGTTATTTGAATTCCCTGCATTTGAGTTAGATTGATCTTTGGGGTTTTGCAATGTTTGAGAAGGAAATTTTCCTTTCTCTTGGATGCTACATGTAGATGCAAATTTTGCAAGAGTTTCTGACAAATTTGCTAGTGTTTGAGCAGTTTGACTATTGAAAGTCTCTTGCTTTGTAATGAATGAATGCAATGTTTCTTCAAAGTCATTCCTAGGAGGAGGAGCATATGCATGATCATGAGAATTTTGAAAATTTTGTCGTGTTTGAAAAGGGACTTGTGAAGATTGTGCATGATTATCATTTTTCCAGCTAAAATTTGGATGATTTCTCCAACCAGGATTGTAGGTTTGTGAATATGGATTGTGATTTGGCCTTTTGAAAGTGTTCAAGGCATTGGCTTCTTCATGGAGACATTCCCTAAAGGCAGGCAAAGTTGGACAATTATCAGTAGAATGGTCATTGTCATCACAAATGTTACAGACATTTTCTTGAACAGAATTCAATTGACCACTCTTTTTCATTTCTAAAGTCTCGACTTTTCTAGCTAGGGATGCATATTTGGCTTGAAGGTCATGGTCTTCCCTAAGGTTGTAAATACCTCTATTGGATGTCGAGGTTTGGGCCTTGCTTGGTACCTCATAGGTGCCAGCAGTGTCCCAATTTTGTGCCTTTTCTGCTAAGGAATCTAGAAAGTCAAGTGCTTCCTCAGGGTCTTTTTCTTTAAATTCTCCTCTACACATTAATTCTACTAATTGCCTATCTTGAGGTGTTAACCCTTCATAGAAGTGTGCAACTATTCTCCAAGTTTTGAAACCATGGTGAGGACAGGTATTAAGTAGTTCCTTATATCTATCCCAACATTGGTAAAGGGTTTCCCCTTGTTTCTGAGAGAAATCAGAAATTTGTTTTTTAAGAGAATTTGTTCTATGGGTAGGAAAATTTTTTTTCAAAAATTGTTGTTTCATCTCATCCCATGAACTAATGGAATTTGACCTCAAATTTTGTAGCCATGTTCTAGCTTTATCTTTTAAAGAAAAAGGAAAAAGCTTTAATCTAATGGTGTTTATGCTACAATTTGGGTCAGTGTAGGAGCTACATACCTCTTCAAAGAGTTTCAAGTGGGAATATGGGTTCTCCATGTCAAGGCCATGAAAAGTGGGTAGAAGTCGAACAAAACTTGGTTTGAAATTGAAATGGATTGAATCTGGAGGAGAAACTACACAAGATGGTGCACTAGTCCTTACCGGATTCATGTAGTTTCCGAGGGCTCTTCGTTGGTTTTGATCATTTTGTTGCGAACGGTTGTCCCCTTCATCCGTGAATATTTCCTCATGATTGTTGGCCATGTTTTCTAAGGAAAATGATGTTTTTCTAACAAGTCTACCACTAGATGTTCGTGACCAAATTTTCATGCAAGAAAGAGAGAAGAAAAGAGAGCAAAAGATGAACACACAAAGAAAAATAAAAAAAATTTAGATCTAAGATGAGAAAAGAGAATACTTACAATTTTGTACACCAATTTTTACCTTCCCCGGCAACGACGCCAAAAACTTGACACATCCGAAAAAGGATTGTCTCCCAAGTATAGGAGTGTCGAAGTAATAAACCCGGTGAGTCCGGGTTCGATCCACGAGGAAGGGAATTTAAGCGCTACAAACTATAAAGTAAGCAATATGATGTGTATGATTTAAAGAGATGACAAGATAGTATTAACAAATATAAATAAGGAACAAGTTCGTAAACAATAAATTAGAATCACACAAGAAAAATCAACACAATAATAATGAAGGCTAAGGTTAGGGGATCCGCCCTTGATATTTCAAATAAGGATAATTAACCCATTTTAGTTATATGAATTATATTTGTTTCATTACCAATATTTATACCACTTCTTGTAAATGGGTTCAAGCATCCAATGTGCCAATCATCATATGTCTACAACAAATCAAGGTTCCTAACTAGATTCGTGTCGGTAAGGAAGAACCATACATCATCTAGAAAGGATCCAAGCATTTGATGTGCCAAGGATTGTCGACAATGGATCAAGACCTCCACTTTACGAGTGGTGTCAAGATTGATTAAGAAATTAAATATAAATCATATTGAATAAACATTATAAGATTAAGATTATTAAGCACATATTAAGGGTTAGAGAATCCTTATTCTCATATCAAGGGTTTCACCCTTTCACCTTAGCAAAAGAGAAATTAGAAGAACATTATAATAGAAAGAAAATAAAATGCAAGAAAAAGGAAATTCATTAATAACATAAACACACAAAACACAATACAAGATCCTAGCCAAAGCCAAAATGTTCCAGCCAAGGCCAAGATGCCCTAATGGGTCACAAGGCACCTCTATTTATAGATACATCCAGGGGCAAACTTGTCAAATTACAAGGGCATAATTGTCAAATATTAGTTGTAAATATCTTTGACAATTGGGATCATTAGGCACCGACTTTGACCATCAATTTTGACATCGAAATGTTGTGAATTTTAATCACATGTCTTCATGAAAGTTGTAGATATTTCTCTCAGCTTTCTATAACATATTGATTTGCACAATTTGGGTACGTATTTTGAGAGATACGGTCTAAATACTGAGGCCTGATCAGACTGGGCCGAGACTGTGGATGGATTCATTTCAAGCCCAATTGTGGTCCACTAAAAGCCCGAATTTGATGATTCTTGTGAAATGCAATCTTGTAGACAATTGAATCAGCTTTCCAAAACATTAAGAATTGCAGCATTCTGATATATAAATATAGAGTTATGCCCATTTTACCGAACCTGTAACAAAACCAAAATTAAGAGGAATTAATTCTAAAGATGCAAATGCTACAAATATGCTTAAGTTGAGGAATTTAATGACACTATTAATGCAATATGATGAACTAAACTCTTATTAAACATGCATATTTAAGTGTTCATCACTATTCATTTATACTAAGTGTAGTACACTTGGTTCACAACGTGAGTGCTGTTCATACATAAGGCCCTGCCATTACCTAGTGAGACGTCCTAATATGAATATCACATTAATCGAGTAGAAATGTACTGTGTCACCAAAAGGTTTAGCATAACATACATAAAATTCATCCACTTAGACCCTTGCTTCTGCCTCAATGTATGTGGTGATTTGAAATTCTCTTGCTGCTTGATTTCATTAGGGTCCTGTTCGAAATTTGTTGACCCAATTTGCCTTCGTTTTGCCATCATGTAGGTGCAGATAGATTAAAACGAGATAAGGATACACCTCCACTTCTGGTGCTCGTGACTTTTACAGTTTGATAACCACTTCCGCCCTCAACAACGGTTGTAACTGGTGTTTGTACATAATCCTATTCATTACCGCCTTATGCATTTAATTTCTGGCTTACCTACCCACCCTCTAGGCAAATCACCTGTTGCTCCCATTGTATGCACCTTTTCTCACCCACATGGTATGAAAAGTTGCACCTACACCCTCTGTTTGAAACACCTGTTATGAAGGAAATGTATATAAGATTTTGTACATAATTGTGAAGACCATCATACCCACAATACAGCGGTCATATAGCTTGAGGCCCCCTCTCCCACACACATACATATATATGCAGTAACTTGAAGGAGATTGTTGTATTATGTATAAGAGATAAACTATGCAGGCCATATGACATCCCATCATTGCATATAATTTTTATATAAACAGTATGAACTCGGCCCATAGTTTACAAGAAAAGTAAATTGTAGGAGATTGTAATGGAACCAGTGGAGATATAAAATGCAGCCCATATGACATCCCTTCCTTGCATATTCTACATCTTTAAACAGTTTCAACTTGGCCCGTAGTAACAACATCAAAGTGGACTCCTTATTTGGACCTTATGGTTATGGACCTTCTGCAGCCATGATTATTCTAAATGATATGGTTGCAAAAGTGTATATAATATTTGGACAAATAATAAATTGAAAAAGCTTTAACCACTGTGAAGATTAAATCCAACCATGTAGTTCACCTTGTTGGTTCGTAATGCATCCGATACAATTAATATTTTTTACATAAAATTTCCTAAGCTGATGAAACAGTGTGATTTAGTACAACGTCACTGATTTCAAATATTATATATGAATGGTATTAACTAATAAAACTATATACCATGGTTATTATTTCAAATCTTCCTTCATCAGATGAAGGAAATTAGTCTACGTTACCTTAATCGAAGTAAACACAATTGTACAAAATATCCACTTAATATGAAAGCAGAATAAGCCAATAAACTTGTACTAGCGGTTGGCGAGGACATATAAACCCATCAAATGCAATCGTATTTGGAACTGTAGATGATAATATAAATGCCATCGTAATCCATGAATCCATTCAATGGGCCCAATTGAATAGATTGCACAAGGGGTTGAACCTATACGTGATTCACTTTAGAGTGCATCACACGAACATGTGCAGTTGTCAATGAATATGTGCATCAACGAGGTGAATTTTTATATGTGGGGGTTATGGCTAAAGTGTACATGACATGTACATTTTCGTGTCACCCCAACCCTAGGAACCCCATATTGTCATCATGAAATGCCCGACATGCAGACGCCATAAGGCAGATTTGTTGCTGACACGGATATAAATAACGTGAACTCGTATATAAATCATGCCATGTGACCCACTCCAGGTTATAGGACGTGGTGAGGGACGGAAATGGCTCAAGAAATATAACGTGGGTGGGCCAGCCTAGCGTGCAACATTCATCATGAGTTCAATTACAGATGCAAATAGAACCATAATAGTCAAAATTGATTTTACTCAATTAAACTGGTACAAGCAATTAGCGAGTATGGACATTGCATATTACGAAACAATAAGTTTCGATGTGATTAGTCTGTAGGAGCACCAGTGGAGAATGATGTAATCCAGACAGGTGTATGAAATGTGAGAGGAAATGGGTCACTGCCAGAAGGTCAAGGATATAGCTACTTTACTGACATAGGGATAGAGGTTATTATGATCGCCATGTGGCCATATAACCCACTCAAATGTACCAGTGCCTCTATTACGATGTAGCCAACAACATAATATTTGTTCATAAATATAAATCTGTAGCATCCAAATTTTGTCCCCAAGGAAGCCATGTTTTGCGAGTGAAAAAGAAGGACACACCATCGTGAAGGGAAGTTGCAATTGCAGTGTCATGGTGGTTTTATAAATTGTGTAGTGTGTAAATTTGTATACAATTTTTGTAGTGTGGGATTTATCTGAACTTCACCATTTTTGACTTGCCTAATTCTGTGTTCAGGGAAAACGGTATGTTGTATTTGAAGGCATTGAACCCGGAATATATGGCAGCTGGGAGGAAGCTAGGAAGCAAGTGGACCGCTACTCTAATGCGAAGCACAAGGCATACAAAAATAAACACGAAGCTGAGCTCGCATATGCTAAGCATCACTAGTTTAAAACAACCTATGGCTAAGGCAGTGGTTCTTCCATAAATGAAACAGAGTCATGTACACGTAGTATCCACTGCTGCAGTTCGAGTGTAGGTGCGTTTGGATATAGCGGTCAGAGCATGTAAAATTTATATAACTATGAGGTAATATGTTATGATGGAGGCAGTCATGGATGATAACAGTTACATGAAATTCATGTGCAGGTTTATGTGGTGCTAACAGAGGGATGACAGCAAACGTAGTTGCAAGTGATAACGACGCAAGGGCTTCTTCGGCATTTCTGAAGGTAGAAAATAGACACATCTAACGAGTGGTGCATACCTTCCAGAAACAGAGGGGTGTAGTGGTGCATGTATAGGAGGAAATATGGTGTTGGAGGAGAGACTATTGAAGTTTGAAGGAGATGTGAAAGCAGAGTACAACCGACATGAAGCAAATGTTAAACAACTGTATGAAGATATGTGCGAGAATATAAGGCAACTATGTTCACAGGCTTTGAAGAAATGGTTCCTTTGGTGGGACTCCGAAGTGATGAAACTGGAGTGAAGGCGTGGGCGAGGTTATGATTGCAGTGTAAGTTTTTTTGTCCAACCATGCGTGGAAGCCATGGTGAATATACTGTACAATCATCAGAGGGTTGGATGCAGTAGGAGTGTTTTCACAATATTTGTACATTTTATGATGACTTGCCATCAACTACAATAATAGTCAACATACGTTTAGTAAATTCCGTTTTGAACGAGATAATAGTTTGTTGCTTGGAATATAATCGTGCCTACAGTATGAATTTCGGGAGCAATTAAAAGTGAAATACATATGCCTTTGTCATTAAACACATAACTACACGTTGTGCAAAAGAGCAGTTAGCAGGACAAATTTCGTAAATCAATTTGGTCAATCAGGCAAAATTTTACAACCTTGTAGATCCATAAATTATGATCATAGCTGTACTCAAAATTTACTAAACGGATGACATGGATGAAACAGACGGAGACGGAGAAACAGCAACAACAAACCAATGTTGAATATATTTAAATTTTTTTCTCAAATAGAATATTTACACAATATAATACCACTGATTGCATTTGAATCTCAAACATTGTGATGGAAATTTATAAATGTTTACATATGATATAAAGTATATTTACAACCAAATATTTTAATTTCCAAAAAATAAAATGAAAAACTGATTGACACTCAAACTATTGGCAACCCTGAAACGTTAAAGTAACCAATTAATTATTTCAAATATCTGTTGGAGAATCAATTATAAGGTTAATTTAGTATATTTTAGGTGTGTATATAATGTTATATCTGAAATACTTAAAAGATGAAGATAGTGTCTTTCAATAGTTAAATGAAAAAGAGTACGAAAAAATTTGATAAAACATGGAAAAAAAGTCGTAAGAGAAAAATAATAGAAGATGAGTTATTTGGTTGAAAAGAAATTTGCAGTAATTTTTTGAACGTTTACAAATGTAATATATATATTTTATAGTTATTATTACAAGGATAAATTTATCGTAATAAACAATAATATGCATCATTAACAATTTTGGTAACAGCTATGTAATAAAGTAAACAAAGAAAATTTTAATTGGTTTGATAAAAGGTTGGTTTTCATTTATGGTAAATCCATCAAAATCTTTGGTCGTGAGTCGTATTCCAACTAGGCAAGAAAAAGAAGTGGTAAATTAACTTACCCGATAGTAAAATTGTTGGTTACACACAAAATTGTACATGTTTAAGTTTGATTGTGGACCTTGTGATCGTGACAAATAACAACACTCGTTATAGTTAAGATGAGTGAAGAACTGAGTAACATTTAAGACAATGTAAGATAAATTGATAAAATTAAACTATGATGGAGAAACATACGAAATCGAGTGATAGTATAATTACGAGCCACATAATCAATTGTGAAACTATAATCTTTAAGAAAATAGATTAATGAAATTTATGTGACTTAATTATTGATATAGGAATTATTTTAGTGTTTATAAAAATCTACTGTATAGGATGCCTAAATATATTAGTACCAAATAATTAGATTATGATCGAAGATGCATTTACAATGTTGCTTAAACATCAAATGTGTTATTATAATTTAGTAAAGTACTGCTAATGGGTTTTAAAAGAAAGGCAAAATTTTATTTGACCATTTAGTCCACACTGTAAAAGTAGTTGGAAATATCACGATGTTGGCGGTCACTTTCAATCGAACCAAAACTAGAGCAGACATTTCAAATTATGAAACATAAACCAAGAAATTGGGAACCAATAATGACATACGTGGGCGTATAATTGACATAAAAGTCATGTTTTACATTTTTAAATCTTCGTAAATATTTAACAAACACTTCGTGTACCATAATATATTATGCATATATTAGGAACAATAATCAATTAAATAATGGGATAATATCAAAAACCACCCCTGAAGTTTAACGTAATATCATTCGGAAAGCCTCTTATGCGAAAATATCAACGCGGTACCTAACGTTCGTGTTTAGGTTTCATACAAGTCCAGCTGACAGTTTCCGTTTACCATTCAAATTAACGTTTAGGGTAAAAGGTCTGTAATGCCCCTTATACACATGCTGCAATTAGTTGGACCTCAACTTTTAGACAATGAAAGAAGTATTACGTAAATACCCTTTTGACCTTTAAAAAAGCGGTGAAGCATTATAAAAGCAAAAAAAATTTGAAGGACAATTTTGCCCTTGACTTTTGAACACTGACAGCATGTGACCGTTGGAAAGTGGACGTTAGGGGGGCTATATATAAACAGACAAGTGAGAAAAACCACAACATACCATGAAAGGCAAAATAAGAAGCCGTTTATTTTGCCTTCATTCACCAAGCAAACTCCTACACATCAAGCCTTCATTCACCAAGCAAACACCTACACAGCAACCTTCTCATACACAGCAAGCAAACACATACACAGCAAGCCTTCATTCACCAAGCAAACACCTACACAGCAAGCCTTCATTCACCAAGCAAACACCTACACAACAACCTTCTCATACACAGCAAGCAAACACCTACACAACAACCTTCTCATACACAGCAAGCAAACACATACACAGCAAGCCTTCATTCACCAAGCAAACACCTACACAGCAACCTTCTTATACACAGCAAGCAAACACCAACACAGCAGCAACCTCCGCAGGGCTAGGTCTCTATTTTGAAAGCAAACATCATCCATGAGTTGCTCTTCATCACATTCAAATGTACAAATGCCATATTCACAATGGAATAATGCAGCAGTTAATGGAGGCTTAGTGAGGTTCAAAAACAGAAAATGCAAGTGCGGTTGGAAGGCTAAGGTTTTCATATCAGAATCTTCAAGAAATCCGGGGAAACTATACTTCAAATGCGCTTATGGAACATGCAACTTTTTTCAATTCTGGATTTCAGACAATGAGGAGTTTTGGGCAGGTAGGGGAGAGTTGCATGACACATTTACACATGCAGATTCAAATGCAGATGATGAACTGGTTGAAACACAGGTGAATAAGATAGAACATATAGAGGCTGTTGTCATGGAAGTGAGGGAGCTGCTAAAGTGCAATGTAATTGTCAACAGGGTGCTCTATGCACTATTATTTGGTGTATTTCTTGTTGTAGCAAAAATGCTGTAAACCATGAAAAAGGATAAGGAAATTCCATTCATGTATGCAAGAGTAAGAAAACCTTCTATGTAAATTCAATTAATCCAGTAGCATGTACATAAGTTTTACATTCAGCAGACTGTATCAAATATCACAACCATCATGCATTCTGTATCAAAAAACCAAAATAAAAGAAATTAAGTAGCACCATACAGAACCAAAGCAGCTGAAGTACTTCACTTGTTCCAAATAGATTGCAGTAACAAATCCATATCTTTTGCAAAGGCATTCACAATTTAACATTCAGCTTTACATTCAAAAGAAGAACCACATGCGGTTGGTGACATATCTGCAATACAGAATCCCAAACAGACCAAACTGAATAAACTACTTTAAATAGACCAAAGTGAGTATTATTAACATTATTAGGAAGTCAGTTATCAGTACCTTAATAGATCATGGATTGTTTGTCGGCTGTGAACTACCTACTGCAATCACTTCCTGTTCTGCAACTGCATTAAGATCCTAAGAAAAACAGATGAAAGATTATTGAAGTCAGTATTCTTTCATAAGTAAATCAAATCTTAAGCATTTATATACTTACATAGATTAGTGATATAGACTCATACTTGCATTAGTAGTTCTTGTGGTGTGTTTCCTGTTGGGTAAAGGATTGTCCCTGCTCTCAGGGCACTTCCTCTTATTATGGCCAAACTCTCTGCAAATGGAGCATTTTTGACTGAAACCCTTCTTTCCACCGATGGCTTCAGTTTGGTCCCTTCTTCTACTCAGCCTTGGCCTCCCTGCCTTCCTCCTTGTATTGGGAGGATCCATCTTGTTAATATTAACCATTGGCCATTCTCTCTTATCAGGTATTGGTTTTATCATCTGTTCATATGTTTTGGCATAGTGTTGCACGTTTAGTATTGGTGCAACAAAAGCATTTGGGCTCAATCTCCTATCAGCTATATATGCCATACAGTGTTTACATGGGACACCTGAAACTTGATAAATGCCACAGGAGCAGGTCTGGGTAGCCAAATTGACTATGAACACTCTGTAGCCAAATTGACTATGAACACTCTGCCATCCTCAACAATCTCATACTCCATATCCCCTCCCCATACAACCTGCAGAAACCTTGCTGCATCCCCATTCTTGCTAAGCTTCTTCATGACAGCTGGTGGGAACTCAGTTGTCCACTTCTTGCATTCATCAGCCCTGGCAGGTGCATTGAGAAAAAATTCAAAGCAGAAGTTAACACAAAAACAACCGAGAAGCATGGAAAAAACATCAAAAGCAGAAGTTAACACATAAACAGCCAAGAAGCATGGGAAAAAATTACAAAGCACAACTGAAAACATAAACAACCAGCAAACAACTGGGACAAAAATTTGAATGCATAAGTGAACACATAAACAGCCAGCAAATTAACACACACATAATTCAAACCACAAAGTTAACAAATAAATAGTTAAGAAGCATGAAGCATGAAAAAATTCACAATTTAACACATAGACAGCCAAGAAGCATGGGAAAAAATTACAGAGTACAACTGAAAACATAAACAACCAGCAAACAACTGGGAAAAAAATTTGAATGGACAAGTGAACACATAAACAGCCAGCAAATTAACACACACATAATTCAAACCACAAAGTTAACAAATAAACAGTTAAGAAGCATGAAGCATGAAAAAATTCACAATTTAACACATAGATAGCCAATAACTAAAATAATAACATAAATTAACTTAAAGTCTGTAAAATAATAAAGTAGAAGAAATTACTTCTCTTTCCTCCTTATCATTATTTTCCTTCTGATTTCCTCCAGCATTGTAAGAATTGGTTGTGCTCTGTGCTCATCAATCCAAGAGTTGAAGGACTCTGACATGTTGTTTGTAATGTGAGCATTTTTTATTCTGCTATCATAGGCATGTCTGGACCAATAGATGGGAGGGATCTCTGAAATGTAGCTATGGGTAGCTAGATAAAGTTGTTGAATTAGTGCCATCTGTTCATTAAAATCTGCTCTGTTTGAAGATTTGCTGGCTTGGAAAAAAAGTCTTCTCATTTCAGCAGTTGGAGACCTCCTTTTGAAGTTGTTATAAATGTGAAATGCACAAAACCTCTTAGTTGCATAGGGATATGCTTCTGCCAAAGCTGCTTGAATTCCTTTTTGCTGATCAACCATAAAGCAAAAAGGCATCCCTAGTCCATCTTGTCCTCCAAAATATTCACCAAATAAATTTAGAAACCACCTCCAAGTGTTGATGCTTTCTACCTCACATACTGCCATTGCCAATGGGAAGATACAATTGTCTGAGTCTAATGTCACAGCAGTTAATAGAACACCACCATATGGCCCCTTGAGATGACAACCATCCAATCCTACCAAAGGCCTACAACCTTCAATGAAACCGTGCCTTAGCGGAGGAAAACTTATGAAAATCCCATTGAACTTTGGGTTTGCAGATATGCCTGTTGCATCAGCCCACACAATGGCTTTGGAATTCGGGTTAGATTGAAGGAGGACATTTGCATATCTGAACATTTGATCATAGCTCAGTGAATGGTCTTCACGTACAAGCTGTAGGGCCTTCTGTCTTGCCCTATATAACTTGAGCTTGCTTGGTTTCAGGCCAAATTTCTTGAGCAATTGTGTCTTCATCACTTTAATACTAATAGTTGGATTATACCTGATCTGGTCCAGGAAATAATTTGCAATCAAATCAGCAGTCATCTCTTCAGTGTCATCTAACTTTGTGCAATCATGCACACCTCTATATACCTTAATCTGAAAATTGTCAGTTCCAAGGACTTTAGAAGCATGAATGTACCAAGGACAGTTGTCTTTTGCACACTTTGTAGTATATCTAGCTTTCTCATTCTTCAACCTTCTCAACTGAATACCCTGCTCAATGCAATATGACTTCAAAACCCTCCTAAAGTGGTCAACACAATCAAACACTTATCCTTCATTCAACTGCACAATCCCATCTACATGTGTTTTATATTCATGTTCCTTACAAAATCTATCCAACTTTGCCAAAGGGTCATTTACCTTATCAGATTTTGCCCATGGCCACACCTCATCGTGGTCGCTATCACAGTTGTCCATGCAATGTGATAATACATGACCACCCTCAGCAACATCTCTATTAACACCTCTATCAACAGCTACACTTGCATCCTCATTCACATCTGCATTTATATTCTCATCAACAACTGCTTTGCCCTTTTCATTCCCTCTGACAACACTTTCAACCTCAAAATCCTCCTCATCAAAATCCTCATCTGTGCCTTTCCCACAATTCTCACTACCATTACTATCCTCATTGTCCTCACTTTCACTGCCACCAACATACTCAGCATCATCAGAGTCACTTACCTCAACACAGTCATTTTCTCCCTTGTTCACTGATTGGTTTTCATGTGGGTATTCCTCATAAATATCAAACTCCCTATACTTCACATTTGGATCATTCAGCGGTAACTCTTCAATTATGAAAGTCACCTTCCTCAAACCTCTTGTTTCATGCATCTTAAACATGCATGCAAGGTCATCATCGTTGTATATTGTCAGCTTGGTCTTATTCCAGGGTATGGGCACTTCCATTCTATGCTTCTCTGTCGGGTCTAGCCCCCTAAGGCCTAACTTCTCCTTGGCTTCCTTCAAAACAGAAACTCTACTGCACTCATCACTGTCCTGAAGGCCAAAATCCACCTCTTGGCCTCGCATACGAAGCCTACACTTGAAAAGAACCATTTCCACTGCACATCACGATCAGAATATAAGTTTATAACACATTCATATAAACTGAATGAAACAAAAACAACTACATGCATTTAATAAAAAGTTACAGTTCTTCAAATCTCATGACCTATGATAGTAACCTACATGCATGCATACATTACTCAAACCATAAAAGCACAGAATTGAAACGAACATTTCTACGAACCAAACAAACCCATCATACATGAAGACATGCTACGAAATATGACATTATTTTAACAAACACAAAATATTCTGATCATATGGAATATTCAAAGCTACGAAATATGTCTCATGAATGAATTCCACCGAAAAAACTCTAAATAAATAAAAAACCCCAAATAAATTTGTTACTGAGTGAGGCAGAATAACACATAAATCCTTCCTTATTCTAAAACCATAAACTTTTCAACATTTTTTAATCGGACAATATAGGATGCATGCAAATATTGTTTATTCATCACATATAGAAATAAAAAGTCACCATGAAACCAAGAAAATACAAGAACCCAACGACATCCTCAAATCATCATTTGGCCTGTATAGGGTTTATGAACAGTTACAAATGTACACACCATTGCTCACGTATTTCCAACAACCATCTAAAATACACGCATGTATAAACAGTCTGAGTTCAAAATTTTGGAAAACAACTATCCAACTCACCTGATTCGTGACGCGTTTATATCCACCGACGACCGCCTATCTACAGGTTCGACTTCTTCCCTTCCAGTGAGCACGACTCCACAAGTGCACCGGATTAAACTGCTTTCTTATCACCTTCCACCATCGACGTTGTTCAGTGCAACTTTCGCACTAAAACTTCATGCCTTCTTCACTGTCTTCCCTACCCTACCAACGAGAATAAGTGTGGGCCTCCCGACTTTTTTTTTTGTTTTCGTTTCTAGGGCATTTTGTCCTTTCGTTCACTTTTAATATTACTTGAATGTTTAATTACCGTTTTGCCCATAGGAAACACAAATACATGTCATTTTACTAAAATGCCCCTAAACGTTAATTTGAATGGTAACGGAAACTGTCAGCTGGACTTGTATGAAACCTAAACACGAACGTTGGGTACCGCATTGATATTTTCTCATAAGAGGCTTTCCGAATGATATTACGTTAAACTTCAGGGTTGGTTTTTGATATTATCCCATTAAATAATTGAAATGGGGGAATTAAAGCAGACACAAAATTAAAATTTTACTGTAAGATGGAAAAGGATGTCAATTTTGAGATAATTATTATAAAGTAAAGAAATTCTATGAAATAACAGTATAGGGATGACAAAATAGCTACAAAGGATGGAAAATATAGATGGACTACATTTGGAGAGAATGAAAAGTGAAAGTAAAGTTGCCAGTGGCAATTGCAAAAAAAAAGGTGGTAATATGAAATTTTATCCAGATCCATTTATTAATTATCACCCATTGTTACGGATAAGTTAACAATTAAACTAGTCCGGGCTATAGCCCAATGGAGTCGACACATAGCCACGCCGATGATGAGAACTCCATTAAAGGGTTTATTCATATAATTTATAGTTTTAGAATTTGTATTATTATTTCATCTGAATCTTTTGTATAGGGTTAATCATTCAATTTGAGAAACAATTAATACTTTGTAGGTTAAAAAGTAAATGGAAGTATAATTTAACCCGAAAGGCAGACTGAGCCATTGGCATGGCAGAAGAGGAGCTACAATAATGTTGTAGTGGAGAATGTAGTGATATTGGACATTACCGCACAAAACAGGATGAAAATTCAACTACTTAGAATAGAATTAGACAGTTACTCACTTTCTTTTAAGGTCCATGTGTTGTTGGTCAAATACTGTGCCACCAAAGTTCAATATGCAATCCAAAGTCATTTGTAAATATTATGTTAATCATTTTAAAATTTCTTGGTACGTGATAGTTATGATGACAAAAAAGGGAGTCGTAATGGAAAAAATTATGTGTTGTGAAGATACCTTTTATTGAGATACACTACAATGCAGTGGATTAAATTCAGAAAAAGGACAATAAATTTAGTAAGGTTATGACATTAATAAAGTTTAAGACTATAAAATTCTAGTTTAGTATATTTAATTAAAGGAGGATTACAAATAAATACGTGCGTTGATAATAGAATGAGATGTTCGATAGAAGGAAAAAGATGAGATTGGCCTCATACAATGAGGCAATTTCCATGCAAGCTCGTAGAGAGAATGTTATGAGTTATGGGCCCATCAACATAAATCTGAAGAATTAGTACATGAGGGGCCCGGGTTGATAATTTAAGAAAATGTAAGGCCCAAGCCCGGACAAGGGCCGAACCGTTTTACAAACGAAATCGAAAGAGTTGTATCAAAGGCTCACTTAATGGGTCATCAGCAGCAGGGTTTTAAGGGAAAGCATTCATGTCGGGTAAAATTGGGATAAATGGCAAAATGGCGGGACAAGTAAATGGGATAATTTGACAAGATTGCCAAATTAACAACAAGTAACGACTTCATAACAGTTGGCATAGGGGAAACCTCACTGCAATTCCTTGGGTAACAACAGAAATCGTTGTTGGACATACCTGAAGTCAGGCTGCAGATGCTGCTTTCCATTGGTGGGTGTGACAAATTATTAGCTTTGCAGATGATGGTGCAATGTGTGGCCAACAAGTAAAGGAATGACCATGTGGCACTGCACGCGAACGAGCATTTGAGCGCCGGGTGGATAGCTGCCTCTGGGATTAGTGGATTCGAACATGGTCATCATCAAACAACTGCAACCAAGGGTAGTTAATGAACATTTTTTTTTTTTGTAATGGTGGAATAGGTGGTAGATTCATAGAGGCAATTTTTTTATGAATTTGTTTTATGCACACTGGCCAAGTAGATGGAAGGCCATGGAGGAGTCGTAAGGGATGTCAAATTGTACAATGTACGCTATTAAAGCAACACAAAATATGAAGGCCAAGAAGGATGAAATGGAGGACTCCATATGGGGAGGGTCGTGTAGCCGATGAGAGAACAGTGAGACTGACAAGGGCGGCCATTTTATTAATCGATGCCGCAAAATGATAGAGGAGTATGTACACAGTAAGGTGAAGACAGAAGTAGTAGAGCATGAAAATGAATGCATGATTAAGGTTAATTACGAAAGTGAAGGTGTCGAAAGCAGTGAGAAAGGAGGTTCAAAGATACTCGAAGATAGGACATTACAAGTAACTAAGTTCTATACCTTGGAGGTAGCAGAGGACTTCTATATGAATCATGCGAGGAAAAGGGGGTTTAGTGTTAGGAAAGACGTGCTCCGTGAAGGTAGTACTGGTATTTGTATTGGACGACGATGGGTGTGTGCTAAAGAGGGATTCAGGCAGGAGAAGTGGGTGCACAGGGTAGGGCAAGTGCGCCACTCAAGGGGATTGACGCGGGTGGGCTGTAAGGTAGCATTTCATGTGAAGCTGAACAAGAGAAGCGGGGAATGGGAAGTGAAAGAATTCAATGACATTCACGCTCACTATTTGGCATCTGCAATGGAGGTGCATTTCCTTCCTTCAAATCGAAATGTGGAATTAAAAGATGTTGAATTTGCTAAGAGATTGAGGCAGGTTGGGGTTAACACTTCAAAAGCAATGGAGTACATGGTTTCTATGTCTAATGGATATGGGAATACGGGGTTTACGAAAAAAGATCTCTAAAATAAGATGGATGCAGAGCTTCGTCCGTCGAATGATAGCAGTGATGCACAAAGGCTACTGGACTACATTAAGGCTACAAAAGATGTTAACCCAGGAGTGTATTTTGACTACAAGGTTGGTATAGAGAATAGGATGGGGGATTGGTTTTGGAGTGATAGTGGAGTGCACGCAGATTATCAAGTGTTTGGTGATGCATTGGGTTTTGATGTAACATATAAAACAAATAAGTACAGGAGACTGTTGGTGCTATTCATTGGAATTAACCACCATAGAAAAACTACATTGTTTGGAGTGGGAATGCTTTCAGACGAGACAGTGGAGATGTATACCTGGCTTCTTACCACGTTCATTAAGGCAATGGATAACAGGCATCCATAATCTGTTATTACGGAAGTGGATAGATCAATGAGGAATGCTATTCGCACAGTACTGCCCAATGCAGTGCACCGACTTTGTTGCTGGCATCTACATAACAATACAAAGTACAACATGGGGGATTTGGGTTTTGCTGGAAAGCTGGAAAAAGTAATGGGCGAAAACATGACTGTTGATGAGTTCGAAAATAGGTGGAGTGGAATAATGGAAGACCATGGACTAGGGAACAATGAGTGGGTGAAGAAGTTGCATGATGATAGGAGACTATGGGCTGAAGCATACTTGAGAGGCAACTTTTTTGGGGGGATGTGCAGTACGCAAAGGTGCGAGACAACGAATGCTTTCATAAAGCGCTATATCAGTAGGAAGCTATCGATGTTAGAGGTGTGTTGCCAGTTGGAGAGGGCATTATGAAGGATGAGGAATAAGAGGCAAAGGACGATTTTCATAGTCAATATAGTGAACCAGTCTTGGAGACACATCTAGTAAGGTATGAAGACCAAGCATGAAAAGTTTTCACAAAGGTAGTGTTCTGCTTGGTTAGGAACAGATAGTTGGAGAGGCAATGCTCATTGTTAGTGATAGAATGTCAAATCTTGGGGGTGTGGTTTATGAGATAACTCAATTTGAAGACCGAAAGAAGAAGTGGACGGTGGTATACCATCAAATAAATAGTCAAATGGATTGCTCGTGCAAATTGCTCGAGAGCACCGGTATTCCATGTAGCCATATATTTTGTGTAATGAAGGTTGAACATGTGGAAGAGATTCCACATTGCATGATATTGGCTTGGTGGACAAAGACGGCAAAGTTGAGAAGCATTTGGCCTAGTAGAAACATAGATCAGCCATGGGAACAAAGAAAAATGGCCAGGGTCAGAGCAATGGCAGCTGCAAGTAAGAAAATGTGGGATTTTGCATTTGAGACCGATGATAGATTTAACGAAGCAATGGAGTGTATATTTAGAATAACAATGCGGGCACAACATCTAATTGGAGGGCTACCAAAATCTGATGCCCAAGTAGAAGGTGTTGTATGCATCCGACAAATAGTAAAGGACCCTCCCCTTGTAAAAGGAAATGGCAATTTGAGAACTACTGTAGAAGGTAAAGGCAGTCAACGTTGTAATTGTGGACATTGTAGGAAGCCTAGCCATACGAAAACAACGTGTAGACAAAGAGATGTATTCTACAGAAAAGGAACAAACAGAAGACACTACAAGAAAAATGAGAATAGATGACGGGAACAAATAGTCATAAACAAGGGTGGATGACAGAAAATCTATCAGTCGTCTATGTCACTGTCACTCGTTCATGATAGAGAAAAAATCTATCATCAACTTTATGATAGTTTTTACATGTCATATGTCTATCACACTAAAAAATTAATTTTTTAATTAATTTCCTTGAATTTTTTGGCGGGAAATTGATATTTTTTTAAATTTGAATATTTTGGCGGGAAAATTGATTCTTTTAATTCCTATTTAATTTTAATTTTGGTACAAAAAATTTGGCGCAACAATTAGTGGTTAATTTTTGTGGGTAAATTATATTGTTTGTGACAGAATTTATGATTGTTATTTTCTGTCACAATATTTAAATTTAGTTATGTAGAACTATGATTTTTTTATTTTATTTACGCATTATTGTGTCTAAAATTCATTTACAAATTCAATAAGAATTAAAAGTTAAAGTGCACATCCAATTGAGCCAAAAAACTTTTTATAGTAATGACATCCACATAACAAAATAGAGAAAAGTTACATAGATCATGTATATCATTACCAATACATAAGCTAAGTCATTAGTAACTATCAACAACAAATTGTGATTCTAATTCAAATCCAAAAGCAACAACAAATGATAGCCAACAAATGAAATTTGGTGTTCACATGACAAATTTCAGCAACTAAGAGCAAGTGTTTTATATTTGACTAGCTAAGCCAGCAAAACTCCTCCTGTTTTCTCATTTACTACATCGAATGGAATGGAAGCATTTATCTGGTTAACAGGACCACCAGTGAAGCCTGCTTACACAGCAATTGCACCATGAATGGCACTGTGATCTTGTCTTTTTGTCGATGACTGAAAATGCAAACGCAGACAAAAACAATTGAACCCAAAGTTGTCCATTTTATTGTAAATGTACATTTTCAGCCTTCAATCGATTCAGAATAATCCTCAGCCTTGCTAAAACAGCTATTTCGAACTTGTTTAGCTCACAAAAAGCATCCTTGAATATCTATTTGTAAGATATAACTGCAGAAGATAGGATAAGCATAAGGCAATATTATTGTTATTTTCGAAATCACAGCAGCTATAAAAGTAACTCAAGACTCATTCCATGATCAATCATCATGCAAAATTGAAGCAGTGCATAGAATTTAACAACTAGATTTTGAAATCGTTACCACTGGCAATCGTATGCTTAATAAAATAAATTCATCAGATTAATTAGAGTTAAAATGTAGACTAACTTTCCAGTACCTGTACGTTTCATTATAAATGAGAGCTATTTGAATAATCGAAGTGGAGAGTGGTTGTGAAGCATTACTAACCAACTTGAATATTTTGTGAAATTATCCTCTGAAGATGAGCTGTTAGAAGACTTTTCTCTTGCTTATCTCCAGATTTCAGATCTGGAAGATACAATAAAAGAGAAAATCATCTTCTTTTCTCTTGATGGGGACATCCTATTTGTTGGATTTGTTTCATTATGTAACAGACAATAGCCAGGAAGATAAGAATTTTACATACCTCCAGAATCCCAATTTCAATAAACTTCATCATACTAAGAACATTTAATTATGTCGATCTTAGGCATGTATAACAACTGTCATGGTTCACCCCAGCTTGTCTACCTGACAAAAAAGTTGTTCATGGATTATAAGTATAACCTGCTAATAACCAAATATACTATCAGACATCATATTTACGAGTATATGTGGCTCAGGCCACTAGCTGGATTATATTTCACTATAAGTCAACCATATGGCATCAATCACTCACATTACCCATGATATGTTAATGAAGGCACTATCGTTTACCTTAAACTTCACAATACATGTATGTATTAAAGCTGGCTTCCTCTGCAAATTTAGCCCTCTGTTGGAACTTGATATCCTCTCTACAACTGGAATAAAGATTTCACGCGATTAAGAAAAGAAAAGAAAAGAGAAGGAAAAGAGTTATCATGATATTACAAGATCAAGATTTATAACTCTTGGAATGACAAATTAAATATGATAGTCAAAGGCACTTGCCTATGTGAATGTCACACAACATCATTTGACATTATAGAAGGTATTTCCATAAATCTTGCTTCAACATTGTCATAATATTGATAAATTGACAGTGTCAAATCTGCACATTTAAAGCAGATAATTTCAAAATATAATTTTCAGAAATCAGACTTTGAGAAGTATTAGATCCCATAAAACTTGTGGCTAGTAAAATGAATAGAATACATACATTACGGAAAGGAAAAACTAATGAAATCTGCCACTTGCCTAGTTGAGTGTTGCTTGCTGTCACTTGGACTTTGATTCTTTCATTGATTAATTGCAGATATATCAGTTTGGAACTAATGTTATCTGAAGTGTTGATCAGTCTTATAAGTGTATCCTTCAAGTTCAGCAAGAAGTCACAAGTAGAAAATGTGATAACATGACACAATAAAGTGCTTTCTGATCAGAAACACTTACCTTATCATCTGTTTTCATCATAAGATTGCTTCCAGCCCCAGAAAGATTTGAAAATGGTGTTCTTTTAACCTGCAGTGCAAATAAAATATCATTAGCATGCACAATAAATGATGAACACACTCGCTTCACATTAGCATTTCCTGTACAGGTCATGAATTTTAAAAATAAAGGTTAAACAATACAACAAAGGATATCACGTGATGATTGAAATATTTATATCCATGATCACCATATAAATATCTTCTTTCGTACTTGTGTAATTATAACTAAAATAAATATTCAGTTAATGAAATTGGAGCCAACTCTTTCTTATCAGATTATCTTCTTTTACACACAGTGCTATGCTAGGGAAAATAGCTTGTCAGCTACTTCCAATTAACAACTTTTTTTCTTCGGAGAAGATAACAGAGCTGTTCTGTAATCAATAAAGCATTCAGAAGCAAAATAGCTTACCAAATTCATATTCTCTTCTTCTACTGGTCAAATCTTGTTTGTTTCAGCTTTTTTTAATGCATAAAAAAACAGTCCACGGGTGGAGAAATTTTCATGCCTCTGGCATCCAACACCTCTTGCTATGATTCTTTAACACCTTACTAATATCCAATATGATTTCAGGCACTGAACTCTGTTCCTGAGAACTTACATTAAACTAAATGTTAGCTTAACTCTCTCATTTTTTTTCTAATGTTCTCAAGTTGCTTCACTCACAGACTCACCGAGTTTTGTTGAAGTAATTACATATTTTAGTAACTTAATCATCAATTATTATCAACAACAAATCAAAACGATAACTACAAGCATCAGTTATAAAAGATCTACAGCTAATAAAATACATTAAACAAAAATAATAGTATTAATAATCTAACGAGGCAAAAGCTATCAAATTGAAACACATTCAATTAACATCAGAAAAATAATTAAAATAATAAAATAAATCAAAATGAAGAAATTATAAGGAAACAGCACCTGGCCAGGTGTGATTGGCCTGAAAACCACCATGTTGGATCGGGAAAACTGTAAAATCAAAGCACAAGACAGTACAGGACAGGAAAGCAAAGCAGAAATTATGTATAGGTTGCTTACCCTTTTTCCACTCGTAATACACAGGTTACAGCTAGAAGGTTTCTATTTCTTAACCATTTTCTCAGGTGTGTAGACAGCACTCCGCAAAATCTGGCAGTTGTGACAATTTTGCTCTCAAAGATTAGGGAAGAACTTTACAATAGAACCAACGTTCACCAAAGCTCTTATACTAGAATATTAATAAGAGAGAGCAACAGAATAGAACAGAGGCACAGAGCAGAGGAGATTAAAATACCTAAAAAATCGAAGATAAAGAGAGACCGAGAGAGGAGGCAAGACTGACATGACTCGACCGTGAGAAAGGAGCCTGGATCCGTGAAGGCGAGCTCATCGCGAGTGAGGATGGGGATGTCTTTCCGTTGATGGTGGGAGCGGCTTAGAGACAGTGAAAGAACTAGAGAGAGGGCGCTGCTGACAGAGTGAAAGAAAGGGAGAGAGCAATTGATTCGATCGGTGAGAGAGGGGGATGTATTACCGTTGATGGTGGGAGCGACTCAGAGACTGAAAGAATGAAGAGGAAAAAGATTTTCTAGGGTAAATAGAAGGGGGAAGAAGAGGGAAGCCGAAAGTTAAAGAGGGAAACGAAAAATTTTCTTTTGTCCATTAAGGATAAAACGGTGTGTTTTATCCTGTATATTTTATTAACAAAATTATTTCTTTTTTGCTCATAATTAATAAAATATTAATTTATATTTCGGTCAGACATGGTCAATAAAAAATTTCTATCATGAAATTCTTGATAGAGTTAATTTCTATCACTGTTCTATCATCAATTATTGATAGACAAAAAATATATCACATATCTATCATAAAGTTTCTGATAGAGTATAATTCTATCATCATTTTGTCATTTTTTGATGATATAATGAGTTTTATCATAAAGTGTCAGTCATCTATTCCTACTTTTCTTGTAGTGAGAAGGGGGAGAAATGAGGAACTTATTACAAAAAAAGACATTAGGGGTCAATGCACTGAATTTGAGCTAAGAAGACCTATGATGCAGGAACCAAGTTGGTTGCAGAACATGCCCTCATTTTCATCATATATGCCTAGATACGATGGGACACCATATTTTCAGCAAAATCATCAAGTGCAGGTCCATGACTTTATGAATAGGTACAAACTGCATAACATATGAGCTAAGTTTTAGTTTATTATAGTCCAATTTAAACTTATTGGTGAGATAAAATGATGAAACGAAATGGTTATACAAGAACTTTAAATGAGATGTTTCAATTAAAGTGAGGATGTTGATGTTACATCCAGTTTAATAACATTTTAAATTATTTTCTAGAGCTCTACAATTTAATTGTGAATGCTAAGAACCTAATTAGTTTATATTTGCTGCTTGACAGATAGGATATGTGTCTGCATGGTCTTGATCTTTTGACGTGGCTTCAAATCTCATATGGCCATGGAGGCTGTAGTGCTGCGTTTGGGATGAAGATTGCAGGTACTAGTAATTTGCTATAAAGCATTCCTGGTTGATGATAATGTTTGCCAAAAGCTTCCTACAATGCGATTTTTAGAATGGGAGTTTGGTATGGTCACCATAGAAGCAACATCGAAAAAATAGAAAATTAGATTAATTTACAAACGTATGCGATATTTGCATGGTTTAGTATTTTATTATGATCCATTATAGCAGTAGAATATATGGTCCTCTGACATTACCAGAATAGGCTGTTTAAAAATCGATGGCTATTTATAGGTCAAAACAGGGGTTGTGGTTGTTCTGTTAAGCGAGTGCAGGTGTCCTGGCAAACTATGTAGACATTATCCACTACAGAACAATGTTAACAAAATTCATGGCATTGCATAAACGCTGGTATGGAATTGTGATGTTAAAAGTCATTAGATGTAGCCACCTGGTTTCTTCGTCTTTAAACATATATGGAATATGGAATCTATATATTTTTGTATCCACCACAGTTCTGGATATTGGTCAAGGGCTCATATACCCGTATAAGGTACTAACCAAATAGGGGCTTTCCAATATGGCATGGTCAAACGACATGTGTGAGTTCATGCATTGCTTCATTAATATGATTTGTTCATTAGGCGTTTGTGCAACAGTAGATGCTAACCACTTATGCTATGGGCTAGCAGTGTCGAATTATCGAGAGCTGGGCTGCTGCCTAGACCTCCAAATATTAGATTGGCTGATAAATGCACTTTGTACAGGAGGGGAGAAAAAATTAAAATAACTAATTAAGGAGAAAACATAGAAATTTACACGGTTCAACAAAAATGTTAATAATGCTTTTTCTATTGGCAACATATTAATTGTAATCTGCCTGATTGTGCAGGCAATGTAATGTTTGGCAATCATATAGCTCTTGATATCTTATTCTACTGATTCCTTAAAATGTTATTGCAAAGAAAATGTGTCGAACCTTTAAATTTTTCTCAGAAAACAAAGGAAAAATTTGGTACTGTAACTGTTATATATTAATCTCGTACATAACTGTCTTTCTTGCCTTTGTCGAAACAATAGTGAAATTGTAAATCCATGTATATATGCAATGTTGTTGCAGGCTTATTATCCTTTCGTTTCAAGGATTAGGAAGCTATGAAGACCTTAAATGTTTATATCCAGATTTAGTCCACACACGTCAAAGTTGATATAAGCATGCATTAGTATTTCTTATAGATGTTAACTAACCAAAGTAATCAAATATCTCATTCCAGATCTCTAAGATATCGGTCCCTCCGTTCCCTATTCCTTACCCCTCCCCCTCCCCCCCTTCCCCCCAACATAGCCTAGTGCAGCTATTACGACATGCAACTGCAATGAAGAAGAGTGCAAATCTTATTTCATTATCATTCCTGAGGATTTTTTATTTCGTATGTTCTCATTTTGTACAATATTATGGATAGTATTCTCTGAACATTTGTAACGCCTTCTTCATTAATGTGTTCTATTATTTGGTCATGTAGGTAACAATCAACGTAAAGGCTGTGTTGTAGCGCATTTTATGATATCGTTTTGGTACATAGATCTGCCATCTCCTTCATTAGTCATATTTCTCACATACATAAGGAGTAATAGATGGTGAATTCTGCTGTCTGAAACAATGCTTGGTTATCTATGTAATATAAATATTGAATTGTAGCAAAAATATTTAATCGTAATGGCAACTCATTTTTTGAATAGTGTCATGTTAAGTTCCATATTGAGGATTTGATGATTAATTTTTGGCTAAATTTTGGTAACTGCCAAACTAGTTAAGCAACATTATAATAGAGATGGCCTCTTTTTGGTGAGGAAAAGGATGAATATTGACACTTCTAAATTCGGATTGCTATGTTAAATATCTAAAGTTGGATTGATTGCCCATTTACTATGTTTTATTAATCTTGCAATACAACTACAATTTTTTTTTTAATTTTTCATTTTAGTGCTCCCTAAAACTACACTTTTGTGAACAATCTCAGTTATGTATGTGTTTTTTTATTCATATTTTTTGCCTTGAAGCAATTGTCCTAAGAGAATTTTTAAGGTACGAAATTGAGGTCATAGTTGAATTTTTAATGGAGAGGAGTCTGGACCTTGAGTCAATATCCAGGGAAAACGAAGTGTTGCCTTACTGTTTCTTAATGGCCTTGCCTCTCATGCCTGTGTTATTTCATTGAGCTATGAATATTGTAAATATATTATGTGCATGCTTGAGCATGATGCACTACTGTGCTATGGCTTTTCAGCATAAATTAACTCTTTTATAGTTGTTTCACTTGTTTTGCTTTTATTAGTACATGCAAAAGTAATTAAGTGAATATTTCACTTAATTACTGGAAATAGAACTGGCAACAATTGTAAACATTGTAAGACCATGCATTGAAATAGACACGGCAAATAATTATTGCCCTCTGGAGTCATGGTTTATGAACACAAGGAAGAAATTTAGGCTATTCTAAGCTAGATCATGACGTAAAATCTTTGTTGTCAATGAATTTGTTTCATTTAAAGGAAGTAGATTGCTTATCATTTATGGAAGTTAATTCTTAGTTTCTTACCTTGCTTCAACTCCACTATGTTAAAAAGCAGTTAATCAATTTTTTCTAGGCTGAATTTAACAAATCCAATATTGGACATCAAAGTTGATTTGAAGATGTAGATAATATCAATTCATCGTAATAAGTTTCACTAGTTGCAACCTCATTCAATTCTAAAATTGAAGCCGACACTATCAATAATTTAAGGACAAATGATATGCCTAACGATGACTAAACATAGATCAGCTCTAGCACATCATGCAGAAGACTATTGTTTTCAGGTTCAATGACCCTAATGTTGCGTTGTATTCGCATCAATTGAACTATTTACTCGATCAACCAAGTAAAGCACCTATGAGGATCAAAACTTCATCGAGATGCATTAATTTTGAGCCTGCCATCTCAAAAAAAAAAAAAAAAACAAATTCTATCTTGTAGGCACATCATACTCCAAACATAATACATAATTTAGTCTTTCATGCCAAGATTAAAATATACATGTTTTTAGAGATAGATTTCTTTTTATTTTACTACAGAAACTAAGCAAAAGAACTTCCATACATGTATAATGTTAACCCTTGATTAGTTGGTTTGAATTTTCATTGTACAAACTATATATTGAAGCTACAAAGCATTAATAAAGAACTTCTCTCCATGTTGCATCAACCATTACAAGTCTTTTATAAAAACTATTGCCAGTTTGCCTCCATATATGTCCAGGAACTGGCTCTCAGAAATGCCCTTGACCAGTGTAGTCTTCAATTTTTTGTTATCAACAATAACAGTGTATTAAAATTCGGAAAATCATACAAACAGGGTTACATGAAGATATTCCGGCCAAACCATAATCGTATATTATAGCTTCCAGCATAGTATACATAATTTCGGCATCAAAACACCAAGTACATTCAATTGCAATGGCATAGGTTATATTTCTTACTGATAAATCATTATATAATATCACTAAATAATCTTAATTATCTACATACCATAAATTGATTGATTTTAAAGCATTTCCTACATATTTATTGCAAATGTTTCATGCATCTTCAAAGGCATATTGCAAGAACAAGTTTTCTTTTAACAGATAGAGATTTAGAATCCTTAGGACAAACTTTTAAAAACGCAACACTTACCTTTACATGAGAGTGCCATGTTTTGTTTCGAAGCCAATAATTCCGTAAAAGGAGCAAAACATAATATGATCAATCAAGCAGATAAGTCAACACTGAAACAAGTATGTAAAGTTTAAAAAAAAAAAAAGAAAAAAGAAAAAGAAAAACAGGACAAAGTATAGAACAAATAGCAAGGTGAGAAACACGAAAAAAAAAAAAGCAATGACAACGACCTTTGAAGTTAACATTTCTCTTCTAAGTTCACACATGGACCTAATTTAGTTTCATGAAAAAGTGGCAACTTTAGTTCTCTAAGATGTATGCCCATATCAGCCAACAACTTCATTCGTCCTATATCATTGTAGATATGCTAGCTATAAGATAAAAATACTATTCCAACCCCATTGGCACCAATGATGAAAAACAATGTAACAAGAAAGACAAGTTTTGGGATAGAAGTGAGTCATAAATTATTCCTACAAATTTCAAACTTTAGCACCATAAATTCTACAACAAAAGAAAGTTGCACTGGTCTAAACTTAAAATAACAATGTCAAATCCTGCAATAACATCCCCAAAAGCTTTCTAACACTTACCTCCGATCATTTTTATTCTATGTTTCCTTGTTTCTAAACCCAAAAGATAGCATATAAATGGTTATGTACATTACATTTCCACGGTCAAAATAAGAATCTTAATATGAAAGCGAATACAACAATGCAACAATAAATTTCCTAGTTCATTTCACCTTAGACGATGGACAAATAGTTCTACGCTGCAGCACATATGAAGAAAACCCATTACTTGGCCGAAATCAATTAAATCCTTTCAAAAGATTAGTTGGATTCAAGCCATCACATAAATAAAAGCTAGCATGACATAATCTACTTCATAATACATTGACATCATTGTCTAATGAGGCATGCAAAAACTTTAAATATTACTATCAACAAATCAATGCACCAGGAAAATTACAATTGAGATGATTTCGAAATTGGAAGGATCTACATGAAAATATTGCAAAATAAAATTATTTGTCATTACCTACATAGTTTCCAAAAGCACTATGAGAAGTGAAAAAGACAAGACATCAATACCAGCTTTCAAAATGGGAATTTCCCTGGCTTGCCATTTATAATTTCTATTATTATTTATTTTTTCCTTTCTTAACAGACTCAATGTAATTTAAAATTGAGCATGATTGTCTTGCTAGAATAAAAAACGAGGAACTGCTTCCACTAAATGTGAAATAATTTCATTTTTCATTTATTTCCCTCACTTTCTCATCAACCAAAAAACACCAAATCATCAAACATAAAGCAACAAAACCTTAACTACAAAAAAATTATCATCTCTCCAAATCAACACATTTCACAAAATTAAAAGAGACCAAAGCATACAATCATTACAATCACAACTGCAAACTCTGTAATATCACCCTATCAAAAATTTCCTACAGACATGCAAAACTAGTGAAAAGATCAAACCAAAAACTAATGAAATGATCACAATAACCAAAGAACAATAATTGCCAAAACTGGAAAGAAAATTGGGGGATAGTTACATGAAACAAAAACTCACAAAATACAATAAGAATCGGAAAATCAAGAAGCAACATGATCTGGCTAAGAGAATAAAAATATCATTACAGTTTGATGGTCGAATCAGAGAACAATAAATAAATCAAGAAATCCTAACTCACAATGCAAAAAAAAAAAAGAAATTTAACAGATTCGAAAATCTACAAAAAAGAGAAACAGATTTAGAACAAAGACAAGTTTAAATTGACAAGTTAAATGTACCTATAAAATCGATTGCAGCATGTTATGAAGTAGATTTACGCAAGACACAAGGAGGGGTTGCTGCATAGAGCTTTGGATCGATCGATTGCATGAGGATAGACTGAGTGAAGTGGGTCTTCTGGATGTTTGAAAGCACTGTGACGTCCTCCATGAAAACCCAAGCTTGAACGAGGGCAGATGGCTTTTGAGCTCTACTGGATTAGACAACAATCAAATAGTTTCTCCAAGACCTAGAGTTCAACGCAACTGGAATACCGGTGGCAAGTAAATCTTGCAATAAAAATCTCAGCAGAGGAGAGCCGTTGGATTTGATGGTTAAGTTAAGTCCGTAATCCAATGGTTTATGTAATTGCTGTATCAGTCCAACTGCTGGACTGTAGTCCAACTCGAAAGGAAACCCAAGACATAAACATACAAACTTTTATCATTGCCACAATGCCAACTCTTTATTTTCATCTAACAAATACAAATTCTATTATTGTTGATATATTGATTTTAAGAAAAAAAAATTAAAACATTTCTCTTCCATTCTCAACGCCTCCCTTTCACCTCAAAACAACACACCACCGCCTTCTCCTCTTTCACGCCACTAGCCAAAACGCGCCTCACCGTCCAGTGAGTCACGATCACCGCCAGTATCCGAACGAAGATCGGCCAGCGACGGAACGTCCATCACACACTGCTTCAAACAACAAGTACCGAACTAGAGTTAAAATAAAAAAGATAAATTTAAAAAAAGGCGAAAAAGAAGCAGCGGGAGCAGTGTGTTCTCTGGCATTCGGCATTTGGTTTAATTTCGGCATTTGGTGGACCTGCTGGCCATCATCTCCTTAGTTCTCTGGCAGAGCTGGAGCGTTTCCACGGGAGCTGCACTCTACCTGTCCAATCAAGACTTCTTTTAGTGCTAATCCAAGTTGTAGAAGGTACCAAGGGTCAGGATCTAGCTGGAACTTCACTTGCTATTCTGTGTCTTCTACCTAGGTTTAATTAAGGATTGAATGCTTTAAGAAAAACTAATCGGGAAGAAAGAGAGAACAGGAAGAAGAAATTTTTATGGGTATTTCATTTCAAGAGTTTTTAAATAGTTAAAACAATGGATGATTTTGGAAAAGCAATACTTTCAGCTTTTACGAATCAGGTGTCGTTGCTGGTGGAGGAGGACACGGTCTCGTAAGAACAAAGAGAGAAGAAGAAGAAGAAGAAGAAGAAGAAAGGGGAAAAAAGAAGAGGAAAAGGACGAAAGAGAAAATTAGAGAAGAAAAGAAACAAAAAAAAAATAAAAATTAATAAGTAAACTAAATATCTTAATAAAGTTTTCAATATACCTTTTATATTATTCATTTTTGCTGTTTCTAAACAGTCGGATCATTTGAAGCTAACTCTGATAACGGGCGCTTAAATCAAAATTTGCGATACTCAGGCCATTCATAAAATTTTTCCTATTAAACAAATGGGTGCATAAAGCAAAATATGGATTCTAAAGGCCTTAACCACTGACGGTAACCCATGTCCCCTACCCTCCACACAATTCCATTTAACTAAACATAACCGCATCATGCATCCTACCCTCTCGCATGAGCACATGCATCCCTTTAATTGTTATAAATTATATTATTTTGATTTTCGCTTTTATGCATAAAAATTTAATGACAAATTCATGTAAATTCAATATATAAATAATATTACGGATGACATTACATTAAAGTCAATATATATTTGTGGCATTAATTGAAATATAAATATTGTAGTAGATTGTTCCCTTTTCTTTTGTATGTTTAATGATCGTAGAGTATGATAAATATATTGGAATGGCTTTTTATCAACAACTATTTCCAAGAATGTGTCATTGTAGTAAGATATCAACTTGCTAAGAAAGTTTCTTGTATACATACATAATAAATTAGACATATAAAGTCAGCAGAGAGAAATAACATAATAATCTGCCTCATATTTTTTCCGATTTAATATTGTAATGGAATGTATTAGATTAATTTAAACAGTATAAAACTTATTATATACAAACTATAATAAAAAATTTAGGTGAAGTTAATTAAGTACTAAAGGAACTATAGTGTATAATATAATTAACAATAATATCTTCAATTCAAGGATCGGAGAATATTACTGTAAAGAACACAAGAATAAATTTAATACAATAAATCACAAAAATATAATTAAAATATTAAAAGCATCAACATTTTTAGAAGGCAAAGTAAAGCTACCGTATAATTAATAAATAACTTCTTTTTATTCATTATAAAAAGACAAGACAACGCGTGCATGCATACATGCTTTTCTTGCACAACAAGAATATGCACTAAATCAATCATAGATAGCCATGTAGCTTTTATTTAAGTACAACAATACGTGCGTAGAGTATATCACTTTCTCTATATATAATTATTTAGAGGGTTTATTATTAAAGTATGAAATTAATGAAGAAATTAAGTATAGAAGTACAAATGGGAAACGAAAGGCTTGAATAACGAATCTTTTCTTCACAATTTCCTGCAGCATGCAAATATTTATAAAGCATGCACGTAGGGCTTCATCAATATTCAGCAAAGAGTGTTCTTGGTGCAGGTCAGCGCCCCAGCTGACTTCGTTATTGAACTCACAAGAGAAGATGATCTTGCACTCAGGCTAGAAGCTTTGGAATAGCTTGAAGATTCAACCGCCCCTGATTGCTCGAAAACCGCACCGTTCAGCATCAAGTCCCCTTCTGACTTCCAATTCCATTGCTTCCATTCACTCTCTGTTGTTCCCTCGCGTTTTGTCACCTGCATGAAACTAAATGAGATCATGGTCCCTTCTAAATTTCTAATGAAATCTAAATTGGATCACATGTGCGTGTGTGACTTTCTCTTGATCTTTTATATGTATTCTTACCTCTTTATGAGATTTATCATCGGATGCCAAAAATCTATTTCCTTGACTGTAGATAGTGGGAGCAGCACTTCCACCAATCGCATACATTCCCCATTTGGAGTAGTCATTGTTCACCACATGGAAATACCCATGTCTACACCTATATTTAATAATTTTGAACAACATATAAATTATAAATTAATTAAATGATCGATCAACATGTATATACGTTGAGAATAATAGATTAATTACCTGGGCATTCTTTGTACTAGCCCTTCTCCAAAATGATTAAAGGCAACGGTGACTTGCATATTCTTGTCTTCAGTATATGAATCACTATGGCCCAAGAGCATGACCTTATCATGATGAGTCATGTAGTTGTTAGAGATAGTGATGGCTGTGGATCCGTGGATGGCATCAATGAGTCCGTCATAGCAGTTGGACAGTGAGCAATGGTCAATCCATATATTTTTACTTGCATAAATGGATATTCCATCACCATCAGATTTATCCCACCACCCAGAGTGATCAGGAGAGTCTCTTATATTGGCATTGCCAGCTTGTTTACAATCATGTATGTGAATGCCATGGATAATGATGTTAGTAGCATAGTGAATGGTAATGCATGGTCCATCAGCTATGTGAACATTTGCACCTCTACCATCGATAGTCTTGAAGGAGTTCATCACTAGGTTTTGCTTCAGCGTAACCACCATGTCCTTTTCGAATGTTATCCATAGTGGCTCATTTTGTATCACAGCATGCCTAAGAGTACCAGGCTTTGGGTTCACCGGGTCGTCGTTACCGGAGTCGGTGACAACGTAAATGCGACCACCCTTTCCCCCAGCAGCCTTGTTGCCAAACCCAATAGCGCAATCAGCTAACTTTTGGCGGTTTTTCTCCCAATCAGGGTCACACCTCCAGCAATCGTCAATGGGGTTCCCTGTTCCACAAGTCGTAGTAGCCAAGTTCCTCCTCGACGCATTCATGCTCCTGCTAAAGTAAACGAAGAATGTAACATATAAATATATTTAGAATATCTATATATTTTAGACTGTTTTCTACATTCATACTATCATAATTTCCTTAATTTTCTAGACCGATCGATAATATTTGTTAAATTATTTAAAATGTTAATCCGCATTTTAAGCTGATTTTATATGATGATTGAGATTCTATTTTAAACTTTAATAGCATCTCAATAAGTATATAAAATTTTATATATTGGATAACTTAAGTTAATAAAAATAATAATAATAAAAAGTTTACAAACTTTTCTTTGTTGAAAGTTGAACGTAAAAATCCTTCTATCTAAATTGAGCCGTATACAACCATTAATAAAATTATTGACGGGGAATTAAGTACATTACCTTTGTACATCTTGTACCACGAGTTCAGGGTCTTGAATTGATGAAGAAAAAACCAAATTTGGAACTAGAAGAGAAAAGAAGCAAACAAGAAAGAAAGAAAAATTCATCGTCCTCTTTTTTTTTTTTTTTTTTTTGTGTTTGGCTCTTAATCTTTCTCTCTTGAGTGATTAGTAGAGACAAGTAGTGCTTTGGGATAGCTTTGGTTGGCATGGGATGGGTTTATATAGAGGAATTGAGGTGGAGGATGATGGCGTGCATGAGCCCTCGTGATCAATAATTTAATTGAGTCTTAATATAAGGGGGGCCACCTGATATTAATCGCAGGATTTATGGCTGGTTCGGAGATTTATAAATCCAATGTTAGTTTAAACCGTTGATTCAAGCCAAAAGAGATTCAAACCCTTCGATCTGGCCAATTAGTCAAAGTTTCAAACTCTTTTTTGGTTTTGAAAATTACGTAGTCTAAACATGTTGCTGCCCGCTTGGACGCGTCCCATTGTTGTATAATGTCGTGTTACAAGACTTGTCAAAGTTTTCTTTCATTCGGAACCTTGTTTTCACTTTGATTTCAATTATCGAATTTAAATTTTACTACTTAAAAAATTCAAGTATGGACTAGTATTCTTTGTTATTTTTAGACTGATTATTGTGTTAGAATTAAAGCTATTTTATAATTTTTCTTTAATAATATATATTAATCTAGTCATAAAATTGAGAGGAATAAAATAGTTCTTGTCAGTTTAATAGTATGTATTGTTATTACTCTTTCTTGAAAAATAATCTTTATTTATTTATATATATCATAAGAATAATTGACTTTTAATTAATTTTTTTAGATGTGATTAAATTTTAAAAAATTTTGGTTTTCATTAATAGTTTCTAACCAATTATCTTAGAACTTAATGGGGAAAAAAAGTTTCCATTAGTTTTATTGCAAATAGAGTTGTCTTTTCTTGACTTAATTGTAAATGGATGTTAAATTGTAAAATGACAAAAGCATGTAAATGTGAATCTAAATATAAGTAGAAGTAAAGTCAATTGAGGTCATTGGTTAACCCTAGTAATAGAACTAACATGACTTGCCATGATTAAAAACTGAACATTACGACAATGTATAGAAACAAAATGATAAATCAATATAATTTTGATTGAAATAAATTATATACAGAGTTCACAAATTAATTAAGGTGGGGTTAGCTATTTGCACTTAAGAAACCACATTGAATACCCATTTACAAATAATAACGGGTGAGGCTATATGAACCGTCAAAAGCTCTCTCCACAGCCCGTCTCTAAGTACAGCTAAACCCCAAATTTTGTCTTAAATAAATAAATAACTATAAAAAAACATAGCATAAATAATCAAGACAAAATTAAGATATTAATATTTATGACAGGAAAAATTAAATTAAAACAATAAATTTTATTAAAGATTGATGAAACTAGTTATTTATGAAAAAAATTATTTTATTGATAAATCACGTAGTTTGTGAATAAAATTTTTATTTTGATAGTAATTTATATTAATCACAAAAATGAAATGTTGAATTATATTAATTTTATAGAGTTATTTATAAAGTTTTTCATTTTTTAATGAAAAAATAATTATTTAATTTTAAAATCATGGGTGACTTTAGAAAAAGATGTTTAAAGAGCATTTTTAAGGTTTCATATATCCCCAGCCAATAATAATTTATACTACAAAAATATCTATTAAACAATCAATTTAGTATCAAGCTAATTTCTTTCTTCATCTATATGATAATAAACCTTTATTTTATTTCTCTTTTCTTTTTCAAATCATATTATCTTTCTTCTTACCATGACGAAGTCCAAGAGTTTTGAATAAACAAAAACCTTGATCTAAAATAGATTAAAATCTAAATGACGAAACAAACTAATAACTCACATCTAGTAATTGGCAAAACCACAGAAAACCCCAATCTGCCATTTCCCTATTTCATAGACCAATGTTGTACCTACATCCTATCTACGACCAACTCTCCTTATAACTTGAGTTGGCAAAAATTCACGGGAAGAGAAAAAAATAAAAAATGAATAATATCTCTAGTAGGATTTTATCAACTCACGTTATAGGGAAAATTGGTTGTAAATAGGTTGTAAGTGTAGTATTATTTTACTTCATATAATTTTTAGGTAACAATATGAATCAATGGTGGAGAGTGCTAACTTGCCCTTTTTAGCTATCCACGCATTATTCAAAATTTAATTACTATGTGAACCATTTGAGTTTTACTTTAGAGAAAATTTGATTGGGAAGAAATTATTCAGTAACAACAAAACATCCGTTAAGATTGATCGATCAATAAAGAAACAAGTATTTTTGGTAGAGGGGGAAGATGCATAATTAGATAGATAATTAATAAATAATAATATAAAAAGATAGAGTTTTGAATAAACAAAAACCTTGATCTAAAATAGATTAAAATCTAAATGACGAAACAAACTAATAACTCACGTCTAGTAACTGGCAAAACCACAGAAAACCCTAATCTGCCATTTCCCTATTTCATAGACCAATGTTGTACCTATATCCTATTTACGACCAACTCTCCTTATAACTTGAGTTGGCAAAAATTCATGAGAAGAGAAAAAATAAAAAATGAATAATATCTCTAGTAGGATTTTACCAACTCACGTTATAGGAAAAATTGGTTGTAAATAGGTTGTAAGTGTAGTATTATTTTACTTCATATAATTTTTAGGTAACAATATGAATCAATGGTGGAGAGTGCTAACTTGCCCTTTTTAGCTATCCACGCATTATTCAAAATTTAATTACTATGTGAACCATTTGAGTTTTACTTTATAGAAAATTTGATTGGGAAGAAATTATTCAGTAACAACAAAACATCCGTTAAGATTGATCGATCAATAAAGAAACAAGTATTTTTGGTAGAGGGGGAAGATGCATAATTAGATAGATAATTAATAAATAATAATATAAAAAGATAGAGTTTTGAATAAACAAAAACCTTGATCTAAAATAGATTAAAATCTAAATGACGAAACAAACTAATAACTCACGTCTAGTAACTGGCAAAACCACAGAAAACCCTAATCTGCCATTTCCCTATTTCATAGACCAATGTTGTACCTATATCCTATTTACGACCAACTCTCCTTATAACTTGAGTTGGCAAAAATTCAGGAGAAGAGAAAAAATAAAAAATGAATAATATCTCTAGTAGGATTTTACCAACTCACGTTATAGGAAAAATTGGTTGTAAATAGGTTGTAAGTGTAGTATTATTTTACTTCATATAATTTTTAGGTAACAATATAAATCAATGGTGGAGAGTGCTAACTTGCCCTTTTTAGCTATCCACGCATTATTCAAAATTTAATTACTATGTGAACCATTTGAGTTTTACTTTAGAGAAAATTTGATTGGGAAGAAATTATTCAGTAACAACAAAACATCCGTTAAGATTGATCGATCAATAAAGAAACAAGTATTTTTGGTAGAGGGGGAAGATGCATAATTAGATAGATAATTAATAAATAATAATATAAAAAGATAAAAATTTAATTAGGACTATTTCGGGGATTTAAAGAGGTGATTTGAGTAAAAGATAAACTTTTATATTTTTGTTATGGTTATGCTCAGAAATTGGGTGTTTAGAGTAGTTTTTTTAATTCAAATAGCCATTCCCACTAATTAATCATGATTTGCTTAAAATGGTCTTTAGAAAATATTTGGTATAATTTTCAAAAATTGATTTTAGCTTTTTTTCTAAAAATAATTGAGAAGAAAATTAACATATTCAATCATAAAATTAAATGAATTTAATAAATTGAAAAAAAAAACGCTTTCTTTTGTTAAATAAGAAAAATGTGTAATTAACACACATACATTTTATGACATTAAGGATTTATATGTTGCTTGTTTGATTACTTCAAAGGCATGAAAGAGATGGATAAATATATTCGATCAGCCTGAAGTCCTCATCAGAACTGGATCAATTTCGTTTGTCAATTTTTCTCTTTTCTTTTTGACAATTTCATAGCTATGCGTCGATATAAAACAGTAAAAGTAACATATTTTAATTACATGTTTTTTTTTTTTTAAAATTAATCATAACGTAAGATGAGCCGACCAACCTGGTCTTGTAGGCGTAGGCAGCCATTTCAGTTCAACTCCATTCCGTCAATACCAATATGTTTCATATTCTATAAAAATTTCTTTTTGGTGGATTTCCGTATACATTACCAAGAAACTTTTCCCAATGGCACAAGTAAGGCACCCATTGACATAAATTAAAAAGATTTATTTAAATCTTGGAAAATGATATATATATGGCTTAGTACAAAATTAAAAATATAATTTAACAAGTCAAGATTAATTATTTGAGGCAACAAATATTGAAGACAAAGTTGATAAGAATAGTTGGATATATGCTTGTTCTGTATAATTTGAAGTTAAGGAGATAAATTAATTTCAAGTAAGCAAACAAATTGGTGTATAATTTACAAATTATCAGGGTCCAGTATTTATTTTATTTTTTATTTTTTGTATAATTCATTGGCATATATATTGTCTTGGTTTAAGTGGCATGCGAATAACTATAACAAACAAAGCATATTTCTAAATGGTTATGATATTTATAGTCAGGGGCGGACCATTATTTATTTTAATTTTTTGTATAATTAATTGGTATATATATTATCTTGGTTTATGCATGTGATAAATTATGATTGAATGTAGATCTAATTATAAATTATAACAATCACAAAGCATAATTCTAAATGGTTATGACATATCTAGTGGAAGAAAAATCAAGAATATTGACGACATGGATACAAACACATGCAAGACCGTTGGACAAATGTCACAAGGTCATGTTGTCGCACGTGTATACATATCAAATAATTATACGGATTTTAAATTAAACATATATGTGATAATTTTTTTTAATTAGCTATAAAGTGACAATAAAAGATATCTATATATGTCCTAATAATCTTGGCCAAAAGAAAAAGCAAGACCTAGCCTTCTCTAAATGGAAATTGCTTTAGTTAGAAGTTGGAAGCAATAATTAATTAGAAAAGTCTTCATCAAGTTCAACTCGATTTGAGAGGTCGATGAAACCAAATTAATTAAAAAAAATGTATACAATTGATTTTCAAACGTGTTTTATTTTTGTTTTGGATAAATAGTTTACGAAATTAATACTTTTTCGGGAGGAAGTAATGGAATTACAAGAGTTTAATTAGCCGCGTTCACGGAACAGGCTGCCGCACTTTCGGGCCTGTTTCTCAAAACTTGCCCATGCAATTTCCTCTAAGAATTTGAGAATATTTGCCAATCTTTTGTCAGTTTCTCTTGTTGTGGAACATGTAAAGCAACGAACCCAATGGAACAAACATTAAAATTCACATGCATCCGTCTCAAAATTCGTGTTAAATAAAGTGATTAAAATGTTTTTAACATTTTGTAGTTCCCCAATCATATTGCTTTTTAATTTCTCCAGTTTTGACCAAGCGGGCAGCCTGCAGTAAAACTTTTGTTTTTTTTCATGTTGCCTTTAGACGCATAGATATCTACGTGCAAGTTAGACCACAATCTTCCTGTTAATCGATCATCACATGTCATCTTTATCACCGGTAAAATGTATCTGTAAGTGATAAGCACAAAAGACTTTTCCTTGAAATACATCATGTAAAACATGCGAATTCGTGATGATCCCAACCAAATTCCATTCTTTGTTAGCGGCTTCGATTTTCATAGAATTTCGAATTTGACTTCATTATCCTAACGAAACAAGAGCACACCGTTAGAAAGTGATTCAATAATTAAGCATTAACGATTTCTCGTTTTGGTTATTCATTAATTTCACTACAAGAAAAAATATCATATTTATCAGTCTTTGACTGTCAAATATGTAAATATTTGACGGTCATAAAAACGACACAAATGACACCGCCAAATATGATATATTTAACAATATTTGGCAGTCGATCAAAACGCCAAATATAGTATAAATTATATTTATCACATAAAAGTGCCAAATATAACTCAAAATATACTGTACAAAAAATCACATATTTGTCAAAAATCACATATTTGTCACTTTTTTGACAAATTTAGTACTTTCTAACGGTTAAAATTTTTGAATTGTACAATATTTATCGCTTTTTGCCTGATAAATATGGCTTGCTAACGGTCAATTTTTTTAAATTTCATCATATTTGACGCTTTTTGACCGATAAATATGATTCCATTTTGAATTTAACCATATTTATCGCTTTTTGCCCTATAAATATGGCTTGCTAACGGTCAAATTTTTTAAATTTCATCATATTTGACATTTTTTGACCGATAAATATGATTTCATTTTAAATTGTACCATATTTATCGCTTTTTGCCTGATAAATATGGCTTGCTAATGGTCAAATTTTTTAAATTTCATCATATTTGGCGCTTTTTGACCGATAAATATGATTCCATTTTGAATTGTACCATATTTATCGCTTTTTGCCCGATAAATATGGCTTACTAACGGTCAAATTTTTTAAATTTTATCATATTTGACGCTTTTTGAATGATAAATATGATTCCATTTTGAATTGTACCGTATTTATCGCTTTTTGCCTGATAAATATGGCTTGCTAACGATAAAATTTTTTAAATTTCATCATATTTGACGCTATTTGACCGATAAATATGATTCCATTTTGAATTGTACCATATTTATCGCTTTTTGCCCAATAAATATGGCTTGTTAACGGTCAAATTTTTTAAATTTCATCATATTTGGCGCTTGTTGACCGATAAATATGATTCCATTTTGAATTGTACCATATTTATAGCTTTTTGCCCGAAAAATATGGCTTGCTAACGGTTAAATTTTTTAAATTTCATCCTATTTGGCGTTTGTTGACCGATAAATATGATTCCATTTTGAATTGTACCATATTTATCGATTTTTGCCCGATAAATATGGCTTGCAGTTCTTAACCAGCAGCTGCACTTTTTACCCGTTGCTCCTGCATTTCAGCACTTACTGCAAAAGTAGAGCAGATTGCAACCCCAAAAATTAGTTTTATGTACTAGAACTTAAGTTGACAATATTTGACCGTAATTTAAAGCATACCAATCATTCACTTTCAATGATTCAAATCGAAAAATAAGTACAACAACCACAACCAAAACTAAGCCACTATAGACAAGAAAATCTGCATTGGACAAAAATACATGGATCAAAATCCTAGCAAAGGACTAAATCCTGAAATCTGCAAGGTCTATTATAGGCAATAGGACAATCAACTTCATGGTTACTTTTTACATACCTGGTTGTGCAGCAAGGTGCCAGACTTCCTTGACCGATTCCAGTTGTCTCTCACGTGGAGCATGTAAAATGATGCTAACAGAGCCCACCACGCAGAGAACACATCCAACCACACCAAATATATGCAGTTTCTCCTTCAGAATAAAATGTGCTAGCACTACACTGCAAAACAATGATCTCTTTAGAAGTGAAACAGACATACACACACACACACACACATACACCGCACAATGTAGTCCATCTATGTACTTATGTACATGCATTAATGGCTAGATAAAGATGGAAACAATTAAAAAGAAAGAAGAATGAAACAAAGACTCCTTTTAATCTTCCACTGCAACTGAAGCTGAAGAGGGTCTTACCTGAATATAATACTTAAGGCTCCCAATGGAGTTACAGGAATTGCAGGAGCATAAGCATAGGCAGCGAAATTGGCTATCTCCCCAGCAATCACTATAAAATCAAAATAATTCAGTACTAGAATATAACAGAAAGTACCAAAGAAGATAGTAGTAGATAAGAGCGAAGAGATGATAGCCTGGTGACAGAAGAATATAAGCAAATAACAAACATAAAATTGAAGAAACTTTTTGTTTCTTTCCCTCCCTCAAAACACTTTTAAATTCCCATCATTCCATGTAAATCTGGCCTTTCATAAAATTTCTCGTTTAATTTAGATTAAAAGGTTTATCATATTCTCAACCACTAAGTCAAACTACTAAATAGTTTGTCTTAAAATCTCTATGTACAGAATCACTTTTAACCAGACAACAACTTCTGTGCGTAATATCTTCTATCCATGTTTGAGATACAGGTTCAAAATTCTAAGAATCAAGCTCCCTTTTGAAGTTACTCTGTCATTCATTATTGGTGAGTTTCCTTAGTTAGATGATCAAACTTGTGATGCTACTTCTATATTGGCATCTGTAACACAAAAGTTCTACTTCCCAATGATGAAAAACAGAAGGTGATTATGACTTCAAATACAAGAGTCACTCAAGATACTACTGTAATAAAACCTGCTCTCAATTGAAGAGTTTTAACTGAGAACACAGGGTTGATCTTCAATTTTACATTGTTCCTTCTCCTTCCAATCTATATGATTAGACCATTTGACATTACTATATATTGCTTCTATGCAGCACATTTTAGTGTACTGCTTTGAAGACACTAAAAGCATCGAGCTAACTCGAAGTGTTTGGAAATCAAAGGAGGAGGATCAAATTAGTAATACTGATTTTGTGCTACCAAAAGGATCGGTACTCAATGTTCGTCCTCTAACTAACCTCAAAATTTATAAGGTCAGGACCTACATTGTGCTCAATTGAATGGATTTTTCTGCCATTTGCCAATTTCATATCAATTGGAAAAGTATTAAAAACTATTGTCAATGAAGCTGCTATCACTCTGTGGAAAACAAGGGGAAATGAGCAAAAACATAGCCTATATGGCCTAAGTGTGAAGTAGATAGATCAGGTAATCAAGAGCAAATAGCTTCGAAGATAATGTAGTTGCCTATATTGGTTCTCACATTCAACCCATATTTTGTCACTCTTTGCACAATATAATGGTACCAGATTTTGGCATCAAAGTTATCAAACAAAAAGGAGTGGGGATAGAGCTTTTCCATGTCCAGATTGTCTACAATTGAAGTGGTTCCAATCACAATACCAACCATCTTAAATCCTTATTTCACGATCTCTGTATTCCCAAAATCAGATGGATTGGATCAATAGCTCAAGCTAAAGGTTTTAATTTGAGTCTATGTATTCATCCAACAATTTTACAAGTGAAAATTAATCTTCCGAATAAAACCTGATAATACAATTAGCTGGAATATTTAGTGAAATTAAAAATCCAGAGAAGCCAGTAAATTTAGGAATATCAATGTCTACTCTTTCAATTTTTTTCAAATTGGTACTTCTTATGATTTTTGTACAATTAAAAAAAAAAAAAAACTGCAATCCTGACTTAAATCCCAAGACATAACCATTACTTTTTCAAGAAAAAAAAATAATGTGAAGTAATATCAAAATGGAACAACATCAAAATCACTTAGTTAAATATGAGTGCCTTTGCATTAACTAGTGGCACCAAAAGGGATTTAATTCTTGTTAACAATTAGCTAGCTAATAACTAATAATAGTTTATTTGACGTCAAAAATCAGCATCCGATAAGAAAAAAACAGGTAAAAATTCAAATTTTCTCAAGTATCTACAAATACATTAATATGTACAATCTCCATATGTTAAGAGTAGGAATACAACTCATTTAGAGAGGGAGTGATATCTCTAACATATATTCCCTAAAATAAAGATAGATAGCAAAGAAGAAAAGCATATGATTGCTTCACAAAAACAAAGACTAGATACTTAGGAAGAAAAGATGGATTTCCCATCACATGCAAAATTTTTTGGAACAAAAAATTAAGGAATTGAAACGTTAAAAGCATTTTCTTACTAGTTATCATCCCAATCCACCACCAAGGCTCAAGCAAGTATGAATGTCCTCCAGCACCTTATCGATTAAACACACATCACTTGAGTAATCGAAAACAAAATACATGGAAGAAGCTCAGAGAGAATCGTAACAGACAATAAAATGATGAAGCAAATAATGAAAGCAGATTACCTGCTCCATTCCCACTTTCCCTGGCATTTTTAAGTTCTTTCTTCTTCACAATAAAGCTAGAGCCAATAAATATGCTTGAAGATACAGCCAAAACAAGTCCACGTACATTGTCTGTCGATATCCCCATTGGATGGCAAAGAATCCAGAAAAATAATTCCCAAGTTTTGCAGGGCCAAGATTTCCAACCCCAATCCCTGCGTCCATCCATCCATTCAGTGAATTCACACAAATCTCCCTACACAATCACAATATATATATATGCATGCATGGATTATGAATCCATGTACGTATAACAAACTCCCTAGCTAGGGTGCAATTACAATAACCATTAACATAAATTAAACAAACAATATTCTTTTTCCAAACCTTTAAAATACAGAATCTCCCTTAAAATATATCTGAGAGCATATATATATAATATTATACACATATACTAGTGTATTAATACGTTAACATAAGAAACATGTAAGGAAGACTCTCGACAATGTGTATAGTATCGTTTTTCGATAATGAAAGGGGAGAAAGTTTGTTAGATTCATTAAGATATACCTTTCTTGGCACACTGCAAAGGGGGATGAAAAGGACTAAAAGTCCATGAGTGATTTCTGTGTACGTGTGTAGAATGAGACAATGAAGATGATCAAGCTTGTTACTTCGCATCCCGCGCAATACCAAGCATGAGTATGTTTTAATAAGGCTTTTCTAATGAACCAAAACAGTTATCATGAGATAGTGCATCTTCAAATTAGTTGAACATCATGTTAAAAATATTGACCAGCATGACCCTTTGTGCATACTTTTGGAAATTCTTCTTTTTCAGAAACTGGTAATCTTCTAAGGAAATTAAATGCATATCGCAACCAGCCTTTTTAGCTAAGCACATACTTTTTTCTCTTAAGAAATAGGGGAGGTTTTGGGGAGGAGGACAGCTACCTCTGTTGTGTGGCAAACTGTTACCACTTGAACCAAACCAATTAAGACGTTAATGCATATCTTGTTTTGTTACAAACATTTAGAATTACTTCATCATGGTCTTCCATCATAAAAGCACCATGGATACGCCACTTGCATTGATCTAGTTTCCAATGACCTTTATTTTTCAATTATGAGAATTTAGGCATGTTTTTAACTAGTTAATATCCTTTATATATATAGCTGTTTGTTTTACCGATTGCCTGTTTATCTAACATATTGCAACTTCTTTTCTCAAAATGTTACATATACTGAGAAGGAAAAAAAAGAAAAAAATCAATATGCAAGATATTGGAACATATTGAAACTTAATCCTGAAACCAGGCCCCAGAACTCAGTTGAAAATAGATAAAATACGCCATGAAAGGTTGACAAAAATGAAGAGAAAGAAGGTTATTACCTCTTTGCCCACGATGCAAATATTGGAGAAGCCACCAAAAGTCCAACCATGAAAGCAGATGATATAAAACCATCTTCAAAACTTTTTAAGTTAAAATCTCCCCTATAAACAATCAGGGAAACAGAAAGAAGTCAAAGAAATAACAAATTCCAGTAAAATTTGGGCAATTTAGGAACTAGCAGTCAAGCTAACGTTAATATCTTTTAAAACTTGTTTTTCATCTAACGTTAAAATTTAACAAGAGTAAAAATACCCCCTATGGTTTTTCACAAGAACAAACTTAACATATGCGATTTTGAAAAATCTATTGTAAATATCCCTTAAACCACCATAATCATTACCAGCAGCAAAGTTCTGATATTCTAAAACTATCGTAGTAAGTGATATTATGACAAAAAGCCTTCCTTAGTTAACTAACAATTGCCCAAGTATTTTATTAAGCACCCAGTATCCCATTAGACTTCAAAACTAACTACAAAGCATCTAACAGCATGCATGCAACATGACGAGGTAAAAGTATCCCATTGATGAACACTTAAATATGTATGTTTAATAAGAGCTTAGTTCATCATATTGCATTAATAGTGTCATTAAATTCCTCAACTTAAGCATATTTGTAGTCTTTGCATCTTTGGAATTAACCTCCTCTTAATTTTGGTTTTGTTACAGGTTTGGTAAAATGGGCATAACTCTCTATTTATAGATCAGAATGGTGCAAATATTAATGTTTTGGAAAGCTGATTAAATTATCTACAAGATTGTATTTCAAAAGCATCATCAAATTCGGACTCTTAGTGGACCAAAAATGGGCTTGAAGTGAACCCATCTACAGTTTCAGCCCAGCCTGACCATACCTCAGTATTCTAACCATATCTCTCAGAATATGTATCCAAATTGTATGAATCAAGATGTTCTAGAAATCTGAGAGAAATATCTATGACTTTCATGAAGAAATATGATTAAAATTCTCAAAAATTCAATGTCAAAATCGGTGGTCAAACTTGGTTCACCTAATCACCCCAATTGTCAAAGTTGATGCATCTAATATTTGACAATTATTCCTTTGTAATTTGATAAGTTTGCCCTTGAATGTATCTATAAATAGAGGTGCCTTGTGACCTATTAGGGCATCTTGGCCTTTGCTAGGATCTTGTATTGTGTTTCTCTCTTGTTTTAATGTTATTAATGAATTTCCTTTTTCTTGCATTTTGTGTTCTTTATCTTATAATGTCTTTCTAATTTCTCTCATGCTAAGGTGAAAGGGTGAAACCCTTGATATGAGAGTAAGGATTCTCTAACCCTTAAAATGTGCTTAATAATCATAATCTTATGTTGTTTGTATGATTTATATTTATTTTCTTAATCAATCTTGACACCACTTGTAAAGTGGAGGTCTTGATCCATTGTAGACAATGCTTGGCACATCAAATGCTTGGATCATTTCTAGATGTCGTATGGTTATTCCTTACCGACACAAATCTAGTTAGGAACTTTGATTTGTTGTCAACATATGGAAATTGGCACATTGGATACTTGAACCCATTTACAAGAAGTGGTATAAATATTGGTAACGAAACAAATATAATTCATATAACTAAAACGGGTTGTTTATCCTTATTTGAAATATCTAGGGCGGATCCCCTAACCTTAGCTCTCATTATTATTGTGTGAATTTCTCTTGTGTTATTCTCATTTACTGTTTAAGAACTTGTTCTTTACTCATACTTGTTGATATTATCTTGCCATCCTTTTGAATCATTCATATCATATTTGTTTACTTTATAGTTTGTAGCGCTAAAATTTCCTTCCTCGTGGATCGACCCCGGTCTCACCGGGTTTATTACTTTGATACTCCTATACTTGGGAGACAATCCTTTTTCGGATGTGTCAAGTTTTTGGCACCATTGCCGGGGAAGGTAAAAATTGGCGTGCAAAGTTGTAAGTGTTCTCTTTTCTCATCTTAGATCTAAATTTTTTATTTTTTTGTGTGTTCATCTTTTCTTCTCTTTTCTTCTCTCTTTCTTGCATGAAAATTTGGTCACGAACATCTAGTGGTAGACTTGTTAGAAAAACATCATCTTGCTTAGAAAACATGGCCAACAATCATGAGGAAATATTCACGGATGAAAGGGACAACCGTTCGCAACAAAATGATCAAAACCAATGAAGAACCCTCAAAGACTACATGAATCCGGTAAGGACTAGTGCACCATCTTGTGTAGTTTCTCCTCCAGATTCAATCCATTTCAATTTCGAACCAAGTTTTGTTTGACTTCTACCCAATTTTCATGGCCTTGACATGGAGAACCCATATTCGCACTTAAAACTCTTTGAAGAGGTATGTAGCTCCTACACTGACTCAAATTGTAGCATAAACACCATTAGATTAAAGCTTTTTCCTTTTTCTTTAAAAGATAAAGCTAGAACATGGCTACAAAATTTGAGGTCGAATTCCATCAGTTCATGGGATGAGATGAAAGAACAATTTTTGAAAAAATTTTTTCCTACCCATAGAACAAATTTTCTTAAAAGACAAATTTCTGATTTCTCTCAAAAACAAGGGGAAACCCTTTACAAATGTTGGGATAGGTATAAGGAACTACTTAATACCTGTCCTCACCATGGTTTTGAAACTTGGAGAATAGTTGCACACTTCTATGAAGGGTTAACACCTCAAGATAGGGAACTAGTAGAATTAATGTGTAAAGGAGAATTTAAAGAAAAAGACCCTGAGGAAGCCCTTGACTTCCTAGATTCCTTATCAGAAAAGGCACAAAATTGGGACACTGCTGGCACCTATGAGGTACCAAGCAAGGCCCACACCTCGACATCCAATAGAGGTATTTACAACCTTAGGGAAGACCATGACCTTCAAGCCAAATATGCATCCCTAGCTAGAAAAGTTGAGGCTTTAGAAATGAAAAAGAGTGGTCAATTGAATTCTATTCAAGAAAATGTTTGTAACATTTGTGATGACAATGACCATTCTACTGATGATTGCCCAACTTTGCCTGCCTTTAGGGAATGTCTCCGTGAGCAAGCCAATGCCTTGAACACTTTCAAAAGGCCAAATCACAATCCATATTCACAAACCTACAATCCTGGTTGGAGAAATCATCCAAATTTTAGCTGAAAAAATGACAATCATGCACAATCTTCACAAGTCCCTTTTCAAACACGACAAAATTTTCAAAATTCTCATGATCATGCATATGCTCCTCCTCCTAGGGATGACTTTGAAGAAATATTGCATTCATTCATTACAAAGCAAGAGACTTTCAATAGTCAAACTGCTTAAACATTAGCAAATTTGTCAGAAACTCTTGCAAAATTTGCATCTACATTTAGCATCCAAGAGAAGGGAAAATTTCCTTCTCAAACGTTACAAAACCCCAAAGATCAATCTAACTCAAATGCAGGGAGTTCAAATAACCATTATTTTGACCACGCCAAGTCAGTCATGACCCTTTGCAATGGTAAGGTTGTTGAAAAACATATTCCTAACCCTTGTGAGAAAGAAGAAGAATCGATCTCTAAAAGGTAGAAAGAGGTTGCCAAACCAACACCTAGCGAAGAAAAAACCGTATCCTCATCTGTGCCTCCGTTTCCTCAAGCATTAGCCACACAAAAGAAGGCAACTCACAATTCTGAAATCTTTGAAATTTTCAAACAGGTAAAGGTCAACATTCCCTTGCTTGATGTGATCAAACAGGTACCTTCTTATGCAAAATTTTTGAAAGACTTGTGCACTGTGAAAATAAAACTGAATGTGAAAAAGAAGGCATTTCTAGCTGAGAAGGTAAATGCTATTCTTCAAAATAATAATACAGTGAAATATAAGGATCCAGGTTGTCCTACAATTTCATGTGTTATTGGAGACCATAAAATTGAACAAGCTTTACTTGATCTTGGTGCTAGTGTGAATTTGCTTCCATACTCGGTTTTTCAAAAACTCAATCTAGGTGAGTTAAAACCAACTTCTGTGACTTTTTTGCTTGCTGATAGATCAATTAAAGTACCAAGAGGAGTAGTAAAAGATGTATTAGTTTAAGTCAATAAATTCATTTACCCAGTGGATTTTATCGTCTTGGACACACAACCAGTAGAAGTAAGCAATTCAATACCTGTTATTTTAGGGCGTCCATTTCTAGCTACCTCTAATGCTTTGATTAATTGCAGGAATGGAGTCATGAAGCTATCATTTTGGAACATGACATTGGAACTTAATGTTTTCAATATGTGCAAACAACCACATGAAGAAGAAGATGAAATCGAGGAGGCTAATATGATCGAATCTATTGTGGAAGATCACATCCAAAAAGGGAGTTCTTCTAACCCTTTGGAAACTTGTTTAGTGAATTCATTAGAATCAAGTATGGATCTAGAACCTGATCTTTCTGATATGTGTTCTTTACTGGATTGTGCACAGGTGATGGAAAAAGGCTCAAAATCAAGATTCGAAGAATTGGGACAAATGAAGGAAAGTAAGGAAGAGGAAGCTCCCAAGTTAGAATTGAAGCCCTTACCTGAAGGACTGAAATATGCATATCTTGGGGAGAATCAGACATATCCGATGGTAATTTCTTCATCCCTCACATACGAGCAACAAGGTAAGTTGATATAAGTGCTTAAAAGGCATAAAAATGCAATCGGGTGGACTTTAAAAGATATAAAAGGCATTAACCCTTTAATTTGCACACATCGAATACATTTAGAGGAAAATGCCAAAACATCCCAACAACCTCAAAGAAGATTAAATCCACATATGAAAGAGGTTATTGGGCTGAAGTTCTTAAACTACTTAATGTGGGAATTATCTACCCTATTTCTGATAGCAAGTGGGTAAGCCTTACACAAGTAGTACCTAAGAAATCTGGCATTACAGTAGTTAAAAATGAAAAGGGGGAATCATTGCCAACCAGAGTCTCATCTAGTTGGAGGATGTGCATTGATTATAGAAAATTAAATGCTGTCACCAGAAAAGACCATTTTCCCTTATCATTTCTTGACCAAATTCTTGAAAGAGTAACAGGGCACTCCTACTACTGCTTTCTTGATGGATACTCAGGCCATTACCAAATTCCCATTGCACTTGAAGACCAAGAAAAGACCACATTCACGTGCCCCTTCGGCACTTTTGCATTTAGGAGAATGCCTTTTGGACTTTGTAATGCCCCAGCCACTTTTCAAAGATGCATGTTAAGCATTTTCAGTGACATGGTTGAGCATTGTTTAGAAGTTATCATGGATGATTTAACTGTCTTTGGAAACTCTTTTGATAATTGTCTTGAAAATTTATAAAAAGTCCTAAAAAGGTGTGTGAAAAAAGGTCTTATTTTGAATTGGGAAAAATGCCATTATATGGTCACTTCGGGAATTGTCTTAGGCCATGTGGTGTCTTCTAAGGGAATTGAAGTGGACAAAGCAAAAGTGGAATTAATTTCCCATTTGCCTCTACCAAAAACAGTCAAAGAGGTTCGTTCATTCTTAGGGCATGCTGGATTTTATAGGAGGTTCATAAGAAATTTTAGTGCTATATCTAAACCTCTTTGTAACCTCTTAATAAAAGATACTTCTTTTGAATGGACTCAAGAATGTCAAAATGCCTTTGATAAATTAATTGGACTTTTAACAACTGCTCCAATTATGCAATCTCCTGATTGGTCCTTGCCTTTTGAATTGATGTGTGATGCAAGTGACTATGCCGTTGGTGCTATCTTAGGACAAAGAAAAGAACGTAAGCCTTACATAATATACTATACAAGTAGGACTTTAAATGATGCACAAATGAATTACACAACAACTGAAAAAGAACTACTTGCAGTAGTATTTGCATTGGGCAAATTTCGATCATATTTAATTGGTTCTCCAACAATTATTTACACTAACCATGCAGTTGTGAGATATTTAATGTCTAAACAGGATACAAAACCTAGATTGATACGGTGGATCTTATTGCTCCAAGAATTCAACATCACAATAAAGGATAAGAAAGGAGCTGACAATGTTGTTGCTGATCATCTTTCAAGACTAACGACAGAGACATTAATTGAAACTTCACCTATCAATGATTCTTTTCCTGATGAATTTTTATTTTCCGTTGCTACTGTACCTTGGTTTGCTAACATTGTAAATTTTCTTGTGACAGGGAAAATGCCATCTCATTGGAATGCTCAAAACAAAAGAAAATTTTTAACCGAGGTGAAAAATTTTTACTGGAATGATCCGTATCTTTTCAAATATTGTCCGGATCAAATAATAAAAAGATGCATACCCGACAATGAGGTAAGTAGTGTCATTAACTTTTGTCATTCCGAAGCATGTGGCGGACATTTTTCATCTAGAAAAACAGCTGCTAAGATCTTACAATGTGGATTTTATTGGCCCACCTTATTTAAAGATGCACATGCATTTTGCAAAACTTGTGAAAATTGTCAAAAATTGGGATCCATTTCAAAACGAAACATGACGCCTTTGAATCCCATTCTTGTTGTTGAAATCTTTGACTATTGGGTTATTGATTTTATGGGACCTTTTCCACCTTCATTTGGTTTTGTGTACATTCTTGTTGTAGTAGACTATGTTTCAAAATGGGTTGAGGCAATTCCATGTCGAAACAATGATCACAAAACAGTTGTCAAATTCTTGAAAGCGAATATCTTGAGTAGATTTGGAATTCCTCGAGCCATTATTAGTGAGGGGGTACACATTTTTGTAACAGACCATTTGAAACTTTAATGAACAAATATGGAATAACCCATAAAATTTCTACACCTTATCACCTACAAACAAGTGGACAAGTTGAACTTGCTAATAGGGAGATAAAACAGATTTTAGAAAAAACGGTTAACCAAAATCGCAAAGATTGGTCCTTAAGACTTAATGATGCACTTTGGGCTTACCAAACTGCTTTCAAAACATCATTAGGAATGTCTCCTTATAGATTAGTTTATGGAAAACCTTGTCACTTGCCTGTGAAAATTGAGCATAAAGTTTATTGGGCCATTAAAACATTTAACACAAATTTGAATGATGCTTGCAAGTTACGTAAACTCCAACTGAGTGAACTTGAAGAAATCAGGAATGAGGCTTTTGAAAATTCTAAAATCTACAAAGAAAAAATGAAGGTTTTTCATGACAAATCCATTGTTAGAAAATCTTTTGAGCCTTCACAAAAAGTTCTTTTGTATGATTCAAGATTGCATTTGTTTCCTGGTAAACTTCGGTCTCTTGGACTGGGCCTTTCATTGTTAAAAATGTTTTCCCTCATGGAGCAGTTGAAATTGAGAACCCAAAGAATGGTAATGTGTTTAAAGTTAATGGACAACGGTTAAAATCATTCTTTGAAAATTTTGACCAAAATGAAGAGTCTATTGCTTTAGTCGATCCTTTTTAAGGATTGATATTTCCCGGTCAAGTGGCGGATACGGTACTCCGTGACTTTTAAAGTCGGTTTTTCAGTTCCCTAAAAACTGTTGTTCAACTTACATTCATTTTCTTTTCTTTTCTCGCATTTTCACATGGACACCATTCTTTCAAATCTGCACAAACATTTTTCCTCTCTTCCTCCAAATGATTTGCTTAAAATTTACAAAGCTCGCGCAGAAAGACTAAGGATGTTAATGCGTAAGGGTATGCCTGTTGAAGTAAGATGGTTAATTGAAGCCATTGTTCGATTTTCTTGTGAATTTTCAGATAATCTTGTTTCTCACATGCCAGGTATGAGAAAAAGCTCTTATGCCAAAAAGCGAGGAGCGAAAAGGTTACAAGTTTGTCCCAAATGTGCAAGATGGACTTGTAACCAGCGTTGCCGCTCCTTGGGATATTTGTCTAATAATCGAGAGGATAAACTACAGTTCATCAAGAATGGACTGAGTAGGGAGTCTTTGGATGATATCCGAGTGACTCTTGAGATGCATTCTTGTGGACTTGTGCAGCGTAAAATTTTTAACTTATGGACACAATTCCGAGATGAGCAGGAACGCTATAGTCTTGGGAATCTGACTCAAAACGACCCTGTTTGCCAGTTTATAAGAAAACTGGATGGGAAGCATATCCCCAACTCATAGAAGGTGTTTAAGCCATTTCTGGACGTAAAACCAGAGGAAGATGTGAGCCAAAGTCACAACTACCTGTACATATGCATGCGTGCCATCATTTTTGAATTTTAATGCCTCATAGCTATCATTTTTTAATTTGAATCTTTTGTTTGACTTATGGTGTCTCATTTCATCATTTTTTTTTGAGTTTTTATGCATTATTGTCAACTTTTTCAACAAACAACCGAGCTACCTATATAGATGCAATCATTAGCATACCTTTTTGCACTCCATAAATGCCACATCTCTTGTTCTCTTCTTCACACATAGTTAGAGAGTTGCATAAACATGGAGGGAACTTCAAAACGTCGAATCCAAAAGATATGTGTATTCTGTGGATCTCGACCGGGTAAAAGTGAAGAGTTTGTCAAGGCAGCAAATTATCTTGGTAGATGTTTACGCCTAAAATATACCGCGGTTATTTTAGTATATGTTGAGGTGTCGAATCCACAAGGAGACCTTTGATAAAAGAGGTTAGTAGAACAAAAATATAAAAGATAATAAAGATATAAAATTTAACTTTGAAGTGATTGGTTCTAAAGAAAATACAATGTTTAATAATTGGAAACAATCGATGGTAATTAAGAAGTAAGGCATCGAGAATCACTTATATGTTTTATAAATCTAATCCCCACTTTGATTTAATAATTATAACTCAATTGAAAATTTCACATCCTAAACAATCAATCGGAAAATATGTATAGCATAGCATAAGTGATAAACACATATATTTGATATGCATAAACTCTTTACAAGCAATATTTACCAACAACATTCATCCTTACAAGTTATTCAAGAGCGACAATATATCACATGACAATATTGCAGTAAAGGACTAACTCATAAAACGAAACTACCAGTAACAATTATAATTCAACACGAATCACACAAAAAAAGGATGACTGAATTTATATGAAATTAAGAATTATAATTTCTGGATTAAAAAGAAATCACAAGATGAGAAAGAGTTTAACACAAACAAACATACAATCTTTATAGCCCTTGAGGTAGAATGAAAGTGGAGAAATAGATAAACTACACATACAAGTTCATCTCTAGCCTTACCAAGAGTTCTAGCCTAACTTACAATTCATTCTTATCATTTCTAAAGAGAAAATACAAGAGAGAATTGTAATATACAATGATAAAATGTGAACTCAAATGATTTTTCTCTCTCCCCATTCAATTCCTCAAGTTGTCCTTAAATAGGTGATGAAATGGAACTATTATACCAAACCTCCATCAATTTTTCCACATTGGCGGCCACCAAACATTCCACCAACTTACAGCTGATTTTTGACCACCAAATGGACCGAATTGGGCTTTATGGAAAACATGAAAGTTGTAGCATTTTGTCTCAGCTTTCTAGGGCCACCAGATTCATGCAATTTGGAAAAGTAATCTCTGAGATATGGCCCAAATACTGGACATGGGTCTGGCTGAGAAACAACTACAATTTGGTTTTGTTGTGTCTCAATTTCGACCCATCAAATGTTAGATTTGGCTTTTGATTGTTCTTCAACTTTGTGTAAAATTGAGACATGTTGCTCCAGGTTCAATAATCTCTTCATTTTGATCTATAGATTGAGAGTTGTGTCCATTTTATTAAACCTGAAAAAATGATTTCCATTAATCACAATTTAAGGACAACACTTTATTTCAAGATAAAGACTAAAGAAAATGCAAAAGAAATGAAACAAATGTAAAAGAGGCATAAGCAAAATAATTATGCTAAAATATCATAAAAGCTTTATAATACTGTCCAATTAGCATTAATTATTTATGCTTAAGAGTGTACTTTCATGCGTTTATCAGTAGACTACTGGTTGAAAGAAAGATTCATGTGGTTTATGGGGGAGGTAGCCTCGGGTTAATGGGTTGTGTGTCAAGAGCTGCACGTGTAGGAGGTAGTCAAGTTTTAGGAGTTATTCCTAAAGCATTGTTAGAAAAACGGTTGGGCATGAGTTACAAGTCTCCTCTATGCATGAACGCATGGCACATATGCTCATCAATTCAGATGCTTTTATTGCTTTACCAGGTGGCTTTGGTACTCTTGAAGAAATTTTTCAAATTGCCTCTTGGGCCCAACTGAATCTCCATCAAAAACCTATAGGTTTGTTGAATGTTAACAATTTCTTTGATCCTTTAATAAGTTTTGTTGATGCAGCTGTAGAACAAAATTTTATCCCTCATTCGGCGAGACAGATCCTTGTTTCTGCCAATTCTGCTTGTGAGTTACTCGACAAATTACAAGCAGTTGAGTATGAACCTGACCCAGCTAGTACTTAAATTAATTGGTCAGGAAGGCAAAACAAAAAGTGCAAATTGGATCTGAATCTCCGTTTGTAATTTTTTTCTTTTCTTGTCTTTTATTTTTAGTATTTTATAAGTCTTTCAGGTCATCTCTCTTGAATAACAGAAGCTTCAGGTAATGTCTCCTATACTTTATCTCTCTACATTTAAACATTGAGGACAATGTTTCATTTGGTTGGGGGGGAAGGATAGTAGACATAAGTATGTCTTGAATTTCCTTTTTCTTATAAAAAAAAAAAAGAAAGCGAGTTAGTAAATAGATTCAGAGTGCGGTGTAAGGAGTTCAAATCCTCTTGAGACGCATTCTGGGTCAGGAAAGGCAGAGTATGGAGGGCCAGTTTGAACTCTTGAAACCCATTCTAACCAATTTGTCATTTTATTTTGATCTTAAGAACTCATTTTAGCTAACTTGATATTATTTAGACTTGATTTTTGAATTTTATAACGAGGAGGTCTTATTCATTTCATTTGAATTATTCAAATCTATGAACTCTCACAACCTTATCATTTAAATTAAAAAAAAAATTGTGTGCTTATGTACTCATTAAGCAAGTATTCATGAACCTTTCTTCACACACACACATACCTTGATGCATGATTGTGGGTGGCGAAATGAAATGTTGCAATATTTGAGTTCTTTAATTTTGTTTAGGATAACAACAAAAGAAAGGGGAAAGTAAAAAAAAAAAAAGTTAAAGCAAAAAAAAAGGTAAAAAAAAAGAGCAATTGTGGATAAGTTTGGTCTCGTAGCCTCCTTAATTCGAGCAATTAAGCTTGAGGGGTGCCTCAACACCTAATACCCTAAGACCAACTGGTTTGGGAGCTATTGGCCCAAAGCTTGCTACATGGATTAAGGAGAAAGCTTAATGGGATTGAACATTGCACTATCCACAAGTTCTAAGCAAAAATAAAGCATCGGCAACCCGAGTCGTTAAGCTCGTAGGGGGGTCTTAACACCTAATGTCCTAAGGCCAACTGGTCTGGGAGTCATTAGCCTAAGGCTCGCTACATGGGTTAACGATGCATTCTTTCAAAAAAAAAAACATATATATATATATAAAATAAATGAATGCCCCCTACCTACAGTTGTTAGCCTTAACAAATATTAGAACCGATATGGCTTCTTTCTAATAAGCCGCATAGTCATATGTCGACTGAGCACAAAAAGAAGGTTTATTGATATCTTGACTGAAGGGAACATGAGTCATCAAAAAAAAAAATCGGTTGAGAGTTTATTTATTTGGATAAAACCAAGGAGAGTGCAATAATGACCACCTGGGATGTAAAATTCTATAAATCACTTCTAAATAATAACGCTTTAATTGCTAAGGACTAGCAATAAGCAGGTTGGGGGGTGTGATGAACACTTAAATATGAATGTTTAATAAGAGCTTAGTTCATCATATTGCATTAATAGTGTTATTAAATTTCTCAACTTAAGCATATTTGTAGTCTTTGCATCGTTGGAATTAACTTCCTCTTAATTTTTGTTTGGTTACAGGTTTGGTAAAATTGGCATAACTCTCTATTTATAGATCAGAATGGTGCAAATATTAATGTTTTGGAAAGCTGATTAAATTATCTACAAGATTGTATTTCAGAAGTATCATAAAATTCGGGCTCTTAGTGGACCAAAAATGGGCTTGAAGTGAACCCATCTGTAGTCTCGGCTCAGCCTGACCATGCCTCAGTATTTTAACCATATCTCTCGGAATACATATCCAAATCGTATGAATCAAGATGTTCTAGAAAGCTGAGGGAAATATCTATGACTTTTATGAAGACATATGATTAAAATTCTCAAAAATTCAGTGTCAAAATCGGTGGTCAAAGTCGGTTCACCTAATCACCCCAATTGTCAAAGTTGGTGCATCTAATATTTGACAATTATTCCTTTGTAATTTGACAAGTTTGCCCCTGAATGTATCTATAAATAGAGGTGCCTTGTGACCCATTAGGGCATCTTGGCCTTTGCTGGGATCTTGTATTGTGTTTCTCTCTTGTTTTAATGTTATTAATGAATTTCCTTTTTCTTGCATTTTGTGTTCTTTTTCTTATAATGTCTTTCTAATTTCTCTCTTGCTAAGGTGAAACGGTGAAACCCTTGATATGAGAGTAAGTATTCTCTAACCCTTAATATGTGCTTAATAATCATAATCTTATGTTGTTTGTATGATTTATATTTATTTTCTTAATCAATCTTGACACCACTTGTAAAGTGGAGGTCTTGATCCATTGTAGACAATGCTTGGCACATCAAATGCTTGGATCCTTTCTAGATGTCGTATGGTTCTTCCTTACCGACACGAATCTAGTTAGGAACTTTGATTTATTGTTGACATATGGGGATTGGCATATTGGATGCTTGAACCCAGTTACAAGAAGTGGTATAAATATTGGTAACGAAACAAATATAATTCATATAACTAAAACGGGTTGTTTATCCTTATTTGAAATATTTAGGGCGGATCCCCTAACCTTAGCTCTCATTATTATTGTGTGAATTTCTTTTGTGTTATTCTCACTTATTGTTTAAGAACTTGTTCTTTACTCATACTTGTTGATATTATCTTGCCATCCCTTTGAATCATCCATATCATATTTGTTTACTTTATAGTTTGTAGCGCTAAAATTCCCTTCCTCGTGGATCGACCCCGGTCTCATCGGGTTTATTACTTCGACACTCCTATACTTTGGAGACAATCCTTTTTCGGATATGTCACCCATGAAACCATAGAAGAGCATACAAGCAATTCGACAAGGTAAAAGAAGCTCAAAGCAGCATATGGATCTCTCCCTTGTCATTCCAATTCTTTCCATCAGTCAAACATTAAGCCATAAAACTCCTGATCGGGGTATGTTGCAGACCATAAAACTCTTGTGGGGTATGTTCTGACAGAAATATATTATTACTAACGCAGTTATTTCCTCAATCCATACTCAAAATAATGATGATTTAAAAGTAAACAGACAGTATTCCTTGGAAGAGAAAGCAAAGTCATGGATAAATATAATGATAAAATAGCCAAAGTTCCAAGATTAATTTAAGAGGACACAAACCTTCTTGTGAGCACACCAAGGATGAAACCGAACAGAACAATTTACAACTGTGCACTCTATGCATAAGCCACCTGGTCGATTACAAATGGAGCAAACCTGGGAAAGTGCACAGAGGTCACTACTTTTGGATATTCTCGCCAAAAAAAATAAAAGAGTGCCACAAATAGGGGCTTCTGAAAGCTTTGATTTAAGACTAATATAGTAGTCTACCAACAGCGACAGAAATATCAAATTACCAGGAATACTGTCTTTCTCATCATGTAAAAACATCCAACATCCATCAGTGACAAGTTCACTTAGTTGTATAATAAATCAATCACAAAGGATTGTATAAACACCAAACAAACTTGAAAGAATGATGATTACTACAATATTTAACACATTAGAGTTAAGAAACCAACATATTCCTACCACAATAGCAAACTGCAAAATTACAGGCACAACTAGATTAAAAGTTAGAATTCAGAAATATGCATATATCTATGCAACTAAGCATCCAGTTAGTTCACTAAGTTCAAAGCTTACCACATTTGCTTTGTAACAGGAAGCACCAAACACATAAAACGCACTCATGGTATCAACATTTCAGCATCCTGTAAAAACCACCCAACATCCATCACTGACAAATTCATTTAGTTGTATAATAAATCAATCACAAAGGATTGTATAGACACCACACAAACTTGAAAGAATGATGATTATTACAATATTTAACACATTAGAGTTAAGAAACCAACATATTCCTACCACAAGAGCAAATTGCAAATTACAGGCACAACTAGATTAAAAGTCAAGGTTTTAGAAATAGACATAAATCTATGCAACTAAGCATCCGGTCAGATCACTAATTTCAAAGCTTACCACATTTGCTTTGTGATAGGAAGCACCAGACACATAAAACGCACTCATGGTATCAACTTTGGGCATCGTGTTCCTATCCAAAGCCCACAGACCATATGATCCCACTGTCTAGTAGTTAACAATCATGGGACTTCGCACTGCTCGAGTCACAGCCCCACCACCATAACCAACTTCAACTTTCCTGCTTTTTATGCTACTTTTTAGCATAAATAAATAAAATCTTTTTAAATAAACAGAATTAAATTCTACCAAATCTGTTAGTAATAAAACATGGATAGTAAAGAGCCACATTCCTGCATGAGCAATATATAAGTAAAGGGAGTACTCCAAAAACTTGACAATAATAATTTCTACATTTGTTCACAAAAAAATCCCTAAAAGATTGATCCTGTTTAAATGCTTCCTATCCATTTACTTCCAATTTGCTCTTTTCATCATGTAATCATGGCTCAAAAAAAAAAATCACCCAATCCATCAGCATCTACATCTTCAAACAAAAAAATCATCGTCTACATCTTCAAAATAACATTCAAATTTGTTAGTCTTCCATCTGTAACAATAAAAATATACTATAAATTAGAAGCAAAGATGCATCAAATTAGTTATAGTAACCGAACATTGAAGCAGAAAAACGTACTCATATAAGTGAATTATACTTGCAAATAACTGATTGTTTCACTTTTTTTTCGCAAGCTAATCTAGAATGATGCCAGATACATGGTTCGCCCACTCAATCCTAATGTCATTCATCTCATTGTCATTGTATTTGTCCTTGTAATTGAACTAAGACATAATCATGTACAACAATATTAATATCTTGTGAGTGAACCAGTAAGAAAATAATTTATTGCATGATTATCATCTAACCTTGTCAGAGAGGATTTTGGGGTCTGCTATAATCTCCTTAATGTATCTGAGTATGTAATATCCACATTCTATCGATCCCTCCTGTGGTCACTACAAGAAAAAATGCCATATTTGGCGGTCTTTGACAGTCAAATATGACCATATTTGGCGGTCATGAAAGCACCACATTTGGCACCGCCAAATATGGTATATTTGACAATATTTGGCGGTCAGTAAAAACGCCAAATATTGTTTAGGTCATATTCGGCACATAAAAACGCCAAATATATCACATAAAGTGACAAATATAGTAGTTTCTAACGGTCAAATTTTTTGAATTGCACCATATTTATCGCTTCTTGACCGATAAATATGACATGGTAACAGTCAATTTTTTAAATTTAATCATATTTGGCGTTTTTTGACAGATAAATATGATTCCCATTTTCATTGAACTATATTTGTCACTTTTTGCCCGATAAATATGCCATATCAACGGTCAATTTTTTAAATTTCATGATATTTGACGCTTTTTTTCCGATAAATATGGTACGGTAACGGTCAAAATTTTTAAATTTTACTATATTTGGCGCTTCTGGAGCGATAAATATAACTCCAACTTTAATTTTCCCATATTTATCGGTTTTTGCCCGATAAATATGGATTTCCAACGGTCAATTTTTTAAACTCTTGATATTTGGCGCTTATTTTCCGATAAATATGGCACGATTTAGGTCAAATTTTCACCATATTTGGCGCTTCTAGAGCGATAAATATGACTTATACCATATTTATCGCTTTTTAACGGTCAATTTTTAAATTTCATCATATTTGGCGTTTTTTTCCGACAAATATGGCACGATACGACTATATTTGGCGCTTCTGGATCGATAAATAAGATAAATAAGCCTCCAATTTTAATTCTACCATATTTATCGCTTTTCGCCCGATAAATATGGTATGCCAACGGTCAAATTTTTAAATTTCTTCATATTTGACGCTTTTTGACCGATAAATATGACATTGTAACGGTCAAAATTGTTAAATTTTAGCATATTTGGCGCTTGTTGAATGACAAAATGTCTCCTATATTTAAAATTAACATATTTGGCGCTTCTAAACCGATAAATATGAGTCCAATTTTAATTCTACCATATTTATCGATTTTTGCCCGATAAATATGGCATGCCAACGGTAGAATTATTTAAATTTCATCATATTTGACGGTTGTTGACCGATAAATATGATTCCAGTACAATATTTATCAGTTTTTGACTGATAAATATGACTTTGTAATTACAGATATGGTTTTACTTCTTAAGAAACATAATAGTACTAATTTTTGTGATTTTTGTACCCTGTACGATTGTCAATACTGCAATTTGGCATATACAACACACACAAATAGCTCCTCTTATAGATTTATTATACACTATTGAAATAAATGATCTGTGCGAGTGTTTAATTAAAAAGAGATATAAATAGTTCTTTGTATGTTTAATTAAAAAGAGATATAAATAGTAGAATTGATTATGTGAATTCAATGGTTGAAAAATTTACCACAACTAGAAGTTAAGACTGATATATACATACTCTTCTACTCCTAAAATGGTAAAGTAATCAATTTTCACATCACACATATTTCGAAAGCTGGATGGGACAATTGTCTACCTGCACTCATATAAAATGCTACAGCTGTAGTGGCTGTCATTCATAAGGTCACCAAGTTTCTTCAACTTGTCTTCCTCACTGCAAAAGAATCCTTCCAAAAGTTAGAATTTACCAATCCACGCAGTTAGTTCCAATCCCATCAAAACACAAGCAAGGACTTCTAAAAATAAATAATTAAAAAAGTGATAAAGCCATCATTGAGGTTGGGGTGATTGTTTGATAGTAAAATCTACATGAAGGGACACAACCAATTAACAAATAGATTGCAGATTCCAATCAAATTTATCTAAGCTCAAAGGATAGACATTGACCCAGATCAGACAGGTTGAGCTCACTAAAGTTTCCTCTGCAGAGAACCTAGAATGTTCAATAAATTATAGAGGTAATGAGAAAAATATGAAGATGGTACAAGTTTTAAGAAAAATATGAGGATGGTACAAGTTTTACTTCGATGAACACACTATAAAAGTCTAGACCAAAGGCTTTATTGAGAAAAAGAGAGAGAGAGAGAGAGAAAAAAAAAACCAGTAGTAGATTTTTGAAGTTTGATAAAAAACCATATCTACTGGAATATCCTAACATTTAAACAAACCAACAACAGCAATAATTCATACATTAATGAGCATTTGATATACTATAATCAAAGACAAGATCTTAGCATCCAAGTAAAAAATTGACCCCCAAATAGCTAGAGCCTTATACCTATTTTCATAAATCCCAGCAAGTTAATAAAGCAACATATCATAACTTAAATATTACCACCAGAAAATGTTGATATAAGACATTTCAATTGCAAACAGTAAAGTTACAAAATCACTGGGGAAAATAAATAATAACTTTGTTAGCATTTTGATTTGACGTGCTATTGCTGGTCCTAGAAGAATTGCTGATAAATTAACAGCACATCAAACATGAAGCAAAAGTAACTTTATATTGACAAGAGCTAACGCTATTTACAAGTAATCGTCTTAGGCAGAGAGCCCAAACAGCTTCATAAGATAGCTTAAAAATGACTGCTTACCATGAATCAAACAAAAATAAGAAAAAAGGAAAAAAAACCTACTCTGTGCAGATAAGTGTCAGCAGAATTTGGCATATCGTAATTGATGACGATATTAACACGCTCAATGTCAATTCCTCTACCAACCAAATCCGTGGCCACAAGAATCCTCTTATTCCCCTCCTTGAAACCCTTGTAACGTGTCAACCTACAAGAAAACAACCAGCTTATTTCAACCACCGTCGTAAGATCGCAATGTTTGTGATTAATGTGAACAAGCATCACATCAAAGGATTAATTAAGAGATGGAAACAAGTTGATATTCACATTAAAGCCAGTGCATGGTATACAAACATACATACCAGAAACAAAAATAAATGCATACAACACTCTACGAAGCCATAGAAACTAAAAAGTAACAATTCAGAATATAACTATAGTAAACTGAAAACGATTTTTACAGTGAAAATAAATTAAACACTTCGTCTAAAAACATAAAACAAAATAAAGGACCACAAAAAAAAAAACAGTTGAAAACTTCTTCTTATATTATAAGGAGACCACAGAACAACTTTTTATTTACTCCGCAGAGAATCCACAACAAAGCAGATCAAAAACAAAAAGAGTTAATAACAGTGACTGCCAAATCAGGTAAACCCACCAGCACAGACAAGAAGAACTCAAAGATTTAAAAGATACGAGCATAACAGATGTCAAAATTGTTCTAGCTCCACCAATTTGAAACACTTTATTGACCAATACTGTTCAACATTCACAAACACCACAAAAAGAACTTCCATTCTTAGAAGAACTTCATCTAGCACATAATTGTCCCTTATAAGTACTTTAAAAAGCTTCAAATGCAGTGACATCTATTAAGCTTCTCATTAGATCCTCTACTTTTATGATCACAAACAAGACATATTCTATTATTACATTTCATTTCAAAATAACTAATAATGATTCCTTTAGTATACAAAAGCACTGATAAATCCGATTGAATGCTGACAAAGGTACCATAAGGAAATAAAGGAAAATAAACACCAGTAGAAGTACAACAGAAGAAAATTATGCCAGAAACTAGAACTCCAACAGCATTTCAGGGAAGTAGACAAGTACGCAGATAAACCATTAAAAAAAAGATTGTTACAGCTAACAACTAAAAAAGTAATTGCACCAAGAAATATAGCATTCACCAAAAGATGTACAAACCTTTCCTCCTGGGACATGCCAGAATGGATGCATATAGAGGGAAAGTTACACTCAACAAGTAACTTGTTCAATTCTGCGGCTCTGCTCACACTTTTGACAAAAATGACAACTTCATTAAAGTCCAATGCATCAAGTAGGTCGTTGAGCTTCCAGTTCTTCTCCAGCTCACTCAATTTGATGTAGTGCTGTCATTTCCCAATTACCAAAGTAAGAATTCAACATAAATGAAAACTGCTAAAAATGTCAACTTCAAGGTTACCAAACACATACCTGAACAAGAACATGAAGGGTCAGCTTGGCCTCGTCATCGACATAAATTTCCATTGGCTGAAAGGAACAAACGTCACAGTAAATCATATTAGGGACCTTCCTCAAGTTAATCGAATCCAGTATGAAATATGATGGATGCACATCCCTTGAATCGAGATTCCTTCCATCTGATTTGTGTCTCCTTGTACATAACTTTTTTGTCACAGCGTCACAGCAAGCAAAAGCCACTGTCGCTCAACATGAAATCTACTATGCAACTGAGCAAAACCCACATGAGACCCCCCCAAAAGCCCCAACCCTTAACCCTTCCCTTAACCCTTCTCAACGTCCCAAACTTTGAAATATACACCAACACTCATAGCTTAAAAGATAAGGCAACAAATACAAAAAAATGTCTAAGTGAACACAAGTGCAGCATGATGATAAATTCCACAAGTTTGAGAGTTCCTAAGAGGTCGCTCGCCATTTCTCCCCAATTTCACACTAGCCTTCACCTATCAGACTGCATTTCCCACTTTGTGACTAGAAAATGCCACCAGAAACATAACACACCAGTGGCAAGCATATAGTCATGGAACCACGGCATTCTAAAACGCTATGGAACTCTTGTAGAAACTTGGCATTAATAAAAAAGACGGACTTCTAAATTCAAGTAGTTCTGGGCATGAGACATTACATCTTGCATAAATTTCTTGCAGACATAACAAACCATAAAGAATGCCATGAGACAAATAGTAAAATTTCCAGGATAATATACATGTTGTTTGAGCTATTGCTTTATCGGACATATCATCATAAGACAGAATTTCATCATCTTTCACCAACATCTCCAACTATCTTTGGTAACCTAGCAACTTTATGGTATCAATTAAATAGCCAAAACTAATCAACTTCATATTAGTTTGACTGTCAGTTTAGAGCCCATCAAATGCCTAGAGGCAGTAAATGGGCTATGCAATCTTCCACCAACCAAATTATGCAGCATTTTTACTAAAAATAACTCACAACATATACTTGATAATTTTTACAAAAGCAAAACCTTGGTATTTAGGATAGACTACGTGATGCTTGAAGACAAATTATGCCTCTATCAATATCATGAGTTCTATTTTAACAGCCTTAGGCTCATGGCTCTGCTTAATACTTCTAATAGGGAAAATTGGTCAACCAGGCACACAAATTGACAAGCTAAGTCCAAAAACTAGCAGGCCATACATGATATTTTAAGAAAATTGCCAGAAAAATATAACTAACAACCTTGGAAAAGGTAAAAAAAAAAAAATGAGACTAACCTGAATAATGACCTCACTCATGTACAAATATAGTACAGAACTGCAAAAACAATATAATCTGTGAGTTGGTCCACACAGCCATATTTAATGCATAAGAATGAAGGAGTTCAATGCCAATGAAAAAGATGACCAGGCTTGCATGGATAAGAGAGAGAGAACCAAGTACAGAACCAGGAAAGACAAACCTATTGTAAAAGTTCTTCATTGCAAAAATGAGATTGAACATCACTGCATCCCCTATCAAAGTATAAATCACTCCAAATCTGACAAACCATCGGAATTCCCGAATATAGACTTTAGTTTCCACACCAATCAAAACCAGCATAGAGCACCAAGCCAAAGCCTCAATAATCAGGGAAACGATCTGCCATAAAATGAAGAAAATGTGAAACGCTTGATATGGAAGTCGTATAGTCTTACTAAAATATGAGACTATGTATTTTATGTTGTATACTGATATTAACATATTCCTCAGGAACTTCTGAACTAATCATCATATTGGAGGGGCAAAAAAAAATGATGTAGAAAAGAAATAATCACACATATTGAATTATACAACTTTGCTTCAGCATACAATTCGCAGATAGCTTCCTAACTATAAAACCAACCAAAGGACATACACCAAAGTGATGAGAAAAAGCAAGACTGAATAGTGGTTCATGGTGCCTTTTAGAAGTATAATAATTACTTTTATCAAAAGTAATTCAAACTTTTTGCGTTTTATGCAATCTCAACCAAAGACACACAGATATATGCAACTCTCTTCACAAACAAATTGACACAGCTAAAAATCAAGTTTGATTTTCATATTCATCTTCAACATATGCAAAGTAGGAAAGGTCCATGCAATATCAATAAAGCAATTTCAAAAACTACAAGCTATTAAATATCAGAAAGTGTAAAACCCACCTCAAATGGAGCAAGACCACTCTGTCCATCCAAATCCAGAACCGATATACCCATAATCAATCTAAACAAAGGCTCAGCAGTACTGTAAGTAGCCAATAAACCCAACAGGTAATTGTAGAGTTTTTACTTCAAACAAAACCTCTGAACTGTGAAATCTTTCTTGATCAACCATATTCGATAGAAACACAAGCCCATAAGAACCAAATGAGAAAGGCTGATGACCAAAGAATCCGTGGCACAGGGTGTGTATTCGAGCGAGAGCACGACTGGTTAGATTAACCAAACGCTTCAATTGGAGGCTATCAGCAGCAGAAGTCAGCTCACACAACATTTTTTCTTCCATCCGAATAAATTTCTTATCAAAATTTTTGCTGCTTTTTATGCTAACATATGATCCCACTGTATAGTAGTTAACACTCATACGACTTCGCATTGCTCGAGTCACAGCCCCACCACCATAAACAACTTCAACTTTCCTGCTTTTTTTGCTACTTTTTAGCATAAATAAATAAATAAATAAAATCTTTTTAAATAAACAAAATTAAATTCTACCAAATCTGTTAGTAATAACACATGGATAGTAAAGAGTCACATTCAACTTGAGCAATATATACGTAAAGGGAGTACTCCAAAAACTTGACAATAACAGTTTCTACATTTGTTCACAAAAAATTCCCTAAAAGATTGATCATGTTTAAATGCTTCCTATCCATTTACTTCCAATTTGCTCTTTTCATCATGTAATCATGCCCAAAAAAAAAAAAAAACACCCAATCCATCAACTTCTACATCTTGAAACAAAAAAATCATCGTCTACATCTTCAAAATAACATTCAAATTTGTTAGTCTTCCATCTATAACAATAAAAATATACAATAAATTAGAAGCAAAGATGCATCAAATTAGTTATAGTAACCGAACATTGAAGCAGAAAAACGTACGCATATATCAGAATTATACTTGCAAATAACTGATTGTTTCACTTTTTTCCCGCAAGCTGATCTAGAATGATGCCAGATACATGGTTCACCCACTCAATCCTAATGTCATTCAGCTCATTGTCACTGTATTTGTCCTTGTAATTGAACTAAGACATAATCATGTGCAACAATATTAATATCTTGTGAGTAAACCAGTAAGAAAATAATTTATTGCATGATTATCATCTAACCTTGTCAGAGAGGATTTTGGGGTCTGCTATGATCTCCTTAATGTATCTGAGTACGTAATATCCACATTCTATCGATCCCTCCTGTCGTGGTCCCTAATTATGCAAAAATTGGTGTTAGTCGCTAATAAATGAAATATCTACAAAGTATTAATTAATGCAAATTAACTTTTTTTCTAGTATACCTTCACGATTATCCACGGATTTTTCTTCTTCAGATTTTTGTCCACTGCAGTTTGCCACATCATGAACCCTCTGAAGACAAATTATTGCACTTTCAAGAATTGTTATTTACACATATCCAGAAACTTTGATGATTAGAAATGAAGGTGATAACTTACTGGTTTATTACTTGCTTAGCACCTTCCTGAATTCCTTTCCTCAAGGAATCTATATGAAATATCCTCAAAGAGGACAAGTCAAGAATAATCAAAGTCCAATGGTATCTGCAGATTGGAAGCAAATGAACCCAAGTCAGTAAGTGTACAAAAAGTTGGTTCATTTGCAAATAAAACAAAGATATCTGACCCTGGATTGTAAGGAATGAACACATAGTCTCTATTTTTCAATTTTTCTAGCTTGTCTGCAAGTGACTGAGACATTTGTAAACACAGCTGCTTGTCCTTCATTTTGCTTGCAAGTATGGTTTCGGGGTGAATAAACCCAAACTTCATCCGCCATCGCAAGCACCATACAGATAACTACATGTATTAATCAGCAATGAATTATTTTCGTACAGAAAATATATGAAGTCAGACAATGATATAATCCTTAGCACAATGTAAATAGGTGAGAATTCAAAACCTCATATAAATTGTAAGACAATTCTGACTCAGCTCTTTAAAATCAATCATACAATACATGTCTGAGCAAGACAAGAAAGTCTTCAATGGGTAGCCAAAAACACCATCATTAAAATGGATTTGAAGTGGTTTTTCTTCTTTCACTGTAATTTTCATGAGCGCTTCCAAATGGGTAACGGGTTGAGGCTTTTCAATATTCCGTTTTTCTACAATATCAGCTTTAAGCCCCTTCAATTCCCTACTTAGGCTCTTCTTTTTTTTTGGTGATGCATCACTTGAGTCCTTCATAAAAACAATAATCACTTTTCTGCTGAATTCTATAACAATACAGATAATGTTCAATTAACTTAGATCATTATGATGAATTGTTTACCTCAGTCCATATAACAAGTAGATGCGCTGGCCATAGCACATGGCATCCACATGCCTCATATAAAGTGACTATGTCATCACTTTTCCGCTGAATTGGGAGAAGAGTATTTTGATCATAGGCTTGATCAAGTGACACAATTACATTTGGAGTCGAATCTTTCAAAATGGTTCCAGTGCCCACAGTTATGCCACCCTCCTCCACTTTCAAATCACAGCATTTCCCCTAAATCATAACATTAATTACATGTCAACATTGTATTTATACTCAAACAGTAACTGCATATAATGTTAGACAATGTTAGCAAACTAAAAACTGTAGCAGTGGTACCTCTCTATTTGCAGATGCAGATTCTGGTTTTGCAGGTCCCTCGCTATCGCTGTTTGACAGATCTTCCAATTGTAATTGCTTCCCAACTTTGGAAGTGCCACACTTCCTTGACAACTGCACCTCATCTTTCATCGAAACACCTGAAGTTGGGGTTTTTTTCCAATCATGAACAGCTTTAATATCTGTTTCGTTCTCCACTTTTTGTGTGTTACTTGAGCCAGCTGACTTAACAGTGGCAACTTCACTCCTAATTCTCGCTATTTCATCATGGGATTCCTTGAGTTGCCTCTCCAACTCCTCCACTTTCTTGTCTCTCTCATAATTTCCATGAACACTTTTAAAATAGGAAGTTGGTGTGACAAATCTCCCAACCCCTCTCACGCGACCCCTATGCTCTGGTTTGCCCAATGCTTGCGTGAGAATATCACTTCCTGATGTTATGTCTGTCACACTTGACTGGGGCTGTCCCTTCAACTCTTCCTACAACAAACAACCCATGTGTTAAATTAGGAAATAACTAATACACCATTATTTATAGTATGTAGTAAAGAAGAATGAATCAGGAAAATCTTAGCAAATTCCTTTACTACATATATATGACTTTGGTGCATATGGCTGCATATAACTACATATATTTGATTATGAGAAATCAAATCTTCCATAGTTTCAAAAATTAGCATCTACTTAATATTTCATATGATCAAAATGCAACTAATGATTACCATCTCAAACATGCAAGGTCATAAACAATAGAATAAAATAAAATCTACTGCAATTGTTCACAATTAGACTACAATGTAGACTACTTACAATCTTCTCAATTACAGGAACAACGTTGGGATGGTATCCCCATCCTTCCTTTTTCGGCCCCTTTTCCATAGGTCACATCGATCAATAGGCGAATCCCATTGTCCGGACTCTGCCCGCTGTAGTCAAAATATTTAAACCATTATACAAACATGAAGAATAAAGTGTTATGCGTTTGAAACAACTTAAAACAACATTATCATCAATCACAATATTCATTACCATTTCCTCTTCAATCTTTGCATATCCTGATCTGCCTGTACAATGATCGTATTTGTTCTCGTAAAGTCTCTCCCGTTGTTGTTCACTAAATTCCTTCATAAAACATTATAACATAACCCCACATTTAGGATATGCAACAAACACTAATGTCATTGTAAGTATAAACAAGAAACTTTAAAGTCGTAGACAGAACAGTATATCCATCCAATCCCACCACAATAATTCTAAACACAACCAAAGAAGCTAACAATATTATGCACCAAATACTCTTTTGTAAAATTCACCTCCAAGTCACGAATATTTGAAACCAATTTTTTTCAATCTCAATTTATGCACAATTTAGTCAACAGTTCCGTACAACTAATAACCTATAACAGTGCAACCAAAATCGGATGATGCTTCCCAACTCTACCGCAAGGGTCAATTAAATATGAAAAAATTTTAAACAAATATTTCCTGCGATTAATATCGGCAAGCAGGTTAATTATCAAAAGAGAACCCTAAACTATTTGAGCAATCAACAACGCTTTCATTCAATAAGTTAATAAAAGATTAACCCCAAATTCGTCTCGCAGGCGAACTTTGAAACAAAATCGTTCCCCGTCCTCTTTTTAATGATTTTCTGGTACAATGGTGGAGGATGTCGCAACTTCTCCGTAT